>VZRS01013720.1:782721-996782 GCA_013398055.1 Ifrita kowaldi | reverse complement strand
GGCCCGGCCGGCGGCTGAGGCGGCGGGCTCCGGCCGGCCCCCCCGTCACAGCTGCCGGCGGCGGGGTCCTTCGGCCTCGGGACTCCCCGGGGACGGGCGGGAGCAGGAGAGTCGTTGGTGTGGGAAGCGGAGTCGGGGCACCCCTGTCCTCCGACGGGCAGCTGCCAGGTGCCGTCTCTGTCCCGGGGCTGCGGCTCTCGCCCTGCCCAGCCCGGCCGTTCCCGGGGCTGCCCGGGAGGCGCGCAGCTTGGCCGGGAGTCAGCCCACGGTAGCGGCAGGGCCTGTCAGCGGCTCCTACTCGGCAGTCGCAGTTTGGAAATCCTGGCAGGTTTCTTGTTTCCTTGCTGAGCCGGGAATGACCTTTTATCAAACCATCTTAGATTCCTTTACTTTGCACCTTATGAGTCCGGGTGGTCTCTGCTTAAAAAAGAATAACTGGGACTTGGAGGTTGAATGGTAGCGCCAGGAACTGGTCTATCGGAAATACGGTAGAGAGTGTGGGATTCCGTTACTGTGCCTCTCGCTGTTAGAAGGTGCCTGTCCTGAGCACCAGAGAATAGAAAAAGTTAACGTGTTAAACCAATGTGTTCAAAGAGTTAATGAGAGAAACTTTGCTAAGCCTCCCACCTCTTCGCAGTTAGAAATACTTTGTTGATCCATCCCTTAAATAATATTTCATTATTTTTTAGGGTGCTATAAAAGGAAAGTTACAGGAGCTGGGGGCTTATGTTGGTAAGTTTTGCCATGTGTTTAGCAATCTTCTGTAGATCGTTTTTGGTACATAGGAAAAAACCAGCTTAGCTAATGGAACTTACTATTACTTGTGTTACTGCATACAGAAGCCTTAAGCATGAGGAGAATTACCTGAATGTGCTGGACTAGTAAGAAAGAAAGAGATGTACTTCACAAATTACTGTAGTCTAAGCATACGAGGAAGCAGTATGTGAACATAAGTATACGAAGAACTAAAAGAAAATAACTTAAGAAGTCAGTCTCATAGTCTTCCCTTTTAGAAATGGTGGCAAGGGATTTGAAAGAAAAACAAACCATGATGTGAATACCTAAGGAAATTTCTTTGAAGCGTTAGGAGAAACATTACATAAAGCAAGTGCCTTGCAAATACAGCAGCAGTTAGCTGTGACCACTGAGATGGAATCAGTCTTTCTTAGGCGTATTTTTAACAGCTCTTGAATTCAGGGTGAGGCGTTTGTCAAAATTAGGAGAGAGGACGAAGATGAGTGAGTGACTTAGGAAATTAAATGGCTGTGTCAGAAACATTTTGTGGGACAGCCCTTTAAAATGTAAGAACTTGACTGTTAAGGGTAAGACTAAGCTAATTGAGCTAATGTTGATGAAATACATGTATCTGAATCTTAGAGGCAGGGGGAGATTTTATTTTGGTTTGTGACAGGAGGGGTGAGCAGTGCGAATGTCTGTGGTCTTGTGGGTTTCTTTTTTTTTTCTGAATCCGGGATTAAATGGATATTGCACTTCAGAGCAGCTGTTTTCAGCAGCAATAAAAGTTGGTAACTTAACACAGCATTCTGTTGGGAACAAAATACCTCAGTTCTGTAACTGCATTGTTGTTGTCTGTGATGCTTCTTGGATTTCAAGTGAAGAAAAGGAATTGAGACCATAATTTAGAGTTCCTGTGAGTTGCAGGGCCAAGTTCAGAGTTTGTAGTTTGAGCCTGAATTCATCTTCTTTCCTGTTTCAAGGGAGGCATTGTGTTTATGGAAAAATATATTGGCTCCATAGAAGGGAGTTACCTATGATCTGACATTCTGAACTCAGCTGGTGCCAAGGAACCGTGTTTAGAATTTTTAATTGTAAAATCGTCTTTTTTCACCATCTCAAAGCTTGTCTTTTTAAGTAACTCTTTTTTGTTGTTTTTTTGGTTGGGTTTTTTTACCATCATTCCAGGTTTCAGTTTCTCAGTCCTTGATTCTTTGCTTTTCCCCATATTTCTGGAAAAAAAAATCTTTCTTGTCTCTAATACTAAGATGCTGGTAGAATACTAGCCATTTTTGATTCCAGCTATGACTGATTATTCTTTCTTTGTTTTCCTTCTGTCTCTTGAATTCAGAGGACAGGTTTCCTGTATTCCCAGGATCAGCATACAATGTCTCTGCAGTTTCTTCTTAGTCAGCTTCTGAACATCTTTAAATAACTTTGTATTCTTTATTGCCAAGTCGAACTTGCCTTGGCCTCTTTTTTCTTTTTAAACCACTATTTCCAAATTTCTGTGATTTTTCAGGTTTCTTTTCTTGACTAGAGTATTTTTGGGCAACCTTTCAAGTAATGTTTTTCAAAAACTCTCCATGTCTTCTTTCAGGTAACTAGTAAAAAATTGGTTCTCCCTTCTTCTAGCCTCTGCACAAGAACCATGCTTTTGTTTCCTTCTGTAACTGCTATTTCTTTTCTCTTGAAAAGTCTTCTACAGCAAGATATGTTGAAACTTACTTGTATAGAGCTTACAAAGGAAATATTCATATATTTGAAGCACAATGGAGACAGTTAATTATTCATCAGCTAGGAAATTTTTCAAAAGGCTGTAGTTTTCACGTGCAGTTTAAGTTGGCAGAAGCCGACAGTTACTGAGAAAGTTTCTTTCCTTCTTCTATCATACTGTTACAGGTAATTGTGCCAACTTAGTTTTTACCTGTACGTAAAATATCTTCTTTAATTTGTTATGTGTTGAACCACCTGAAGAGCTTATTACGTTTGAAAGTAGCTTGGCCAATAAATAAAATTCATTCTAAGTTCCTAGGTCTGAACATCAATCCATCTTGTGCAACTTGTGGTTTACATTGAAAAAAAACCCGAAACACAAAACAGCAAGAACAAAAACCCAAACAAACAAAAAGCCACCAAAAAGAAGTTAGGCTTTAAGTTAGGAATGGGTTATGTTGGGACGATTGAGTAGTGGTAGTGCAGGTGCAATGTGTGAATATTGTTTCTGTAGCCTAGGGTAGAGATAAATTATTTACAGTGTACGTAGACATAGAAGAAAGGCAATTCCTTTCATTTGGATTTTGATTTCTATTTTTCATTTTTTAGGTCTTTTTAGTGTTATGTACTGTCTTAGCTTGATTAAATAAGCACAGCTGTCTAGTGCCTTGGTTCAAATTCATAATTTGAAGTGTATTTCCCAACTGTTTTCACTTACTATTATATTCATGTCATGCCATGGAGTGGCTATTGGAGAACATGAGATGTTTGATTGAACTAAATTGGAGTCTGTGCTCAAGAAGCACAACTAATGCCTTTAAGCAACAACTGTGCCAGTCAGTCCTTCAGCAGACGCCAGAACTAGGCCAAAGTGAAATGCCAAACTCCCCAAACCCTTAATGTGTTAATGTTGGGTTCTAAGCACCTTCTTATGCATTCTGATGAGTGGGAGTACCTTGTATGAAAGGAAATGAGTTTCTCACTGTGTGTGAAATTGCATACATTACAGAATAGAAATTCACTCTCGAGGTTGCTGGGGTTTGTTTTATTTTTGTAGGTAGAAAATCTGGGAGTTAATACAGTTTTGATTTGTTTAATGCACATATCAGAAATGGATATTTATTTGCTTAGTTTTTGTAACTGTAGGAAATTTGACAAGGATAAAGTGCTGTATTTGGTAATATTTGAGGTGATGAATATTGTAGATGTCTGCTAGTATTCAAGAAAAAGGATATAGGCAGCAGAGTGGCTTCTTTTATCTTGTCCTTCTTTCTGTTATGTTTACTCACTTTTTGAATATGTTGATCTTCAGCTTACACTTTTCTGAAGTTGATGATCTTTTATTACTCGTTTGTGGTTGAGACTTGTATTTGAACCTCAGAGGAAATGGAAGTCTTGTTAATTTGCTTACCTAATCCTCTGCCTGCAGAGTCTTTATAGTAAAACTGGAAAAAAATTTGGTTACATGTTTAAAGATGTGTGCTATGTCTTCCATGATTTATTGTACTTCAAAACAACATATTTCTCTTTCTATTAGATGAAGAGCTCCCTGATTATATTATGGTTATGGTGGCCAATAAGAAGAGTCAAGAGCAGATGACAGAAGACCTTTCCCTTTTCCTTGGAAACAATACCGTCAGGTTTACTGTCTGGTATGTTTGCAAGCTGCTTGTCACACTTCTTATCAGTAGGCCAGGACTGCTTTCTATAAGTGACACCTGACATTTAAAAACCTTCCATATCTTCCCATTATGTAGTTTGCATTAATGAAAACCTCTGCTTTGCATGTCTAATAAGTAAATCAGTTTTAGTCTGTCAGCAGTTGGCTTTTGAGGTGATAGTTAGATGGCAAAGGACTGGAGGACTTATATTGTTTGTTTAAAAGCCAGACAGATTTCTGAATGAAGTGCTCAGGTAAGCGAGGGCTGTATGTTGACTTAAAATTATTCCTGCAAAACCCACCGTGAGCATGAGAGCGTTGTTCACTGCAGTTAGATGTGAAAGACCAATTTGTTTGCTTTTATGCTAACAGTGCTTCAGATTGCTGTTGTGCATGGGAATTACTAAATCAGGGCAGATGAGCGGTGGATCTAATTCTGTGTACTGTCTTTGACAAGGCTTAGCACTAAATGCTTAGGTATTCCCACCTCTCAGGCTATTTATTTATTACCACCACCCAACTCTAAAACCCAAAAGTAGAACCTCAGAATTACTGTGAGCAGTACAAGTTAGCAACATTTCAACTCTCCTGTCAACTCCTGACAGTGTAGGTTCATTTGTTCCATGCTGCATGACAAACTTAGCTATTGTATTTATCGTGCATTTTCTAATACTGAATTTATTTTGCAGTAGAAACCTGTAAGTAAATCCACGTTTCAGACATTTGACTCTAGAGCTTTATGTTGCTTTCAGAGTTGTGTATTTTTTCAAGTTAATCTTATTTCTGAATTTCATACCTAATAGAGCTTTACGGAACATTATTTTGTTTTGTATAGATGAGAGAAATATTACAATTTTTCTTCTTTTTCAGTTTGCTTTCTTTGACGTTTTCATACTGACAGGTTACATTCACTTCCAGTATTTCTTCTGTGTAATTAGTTCCTAGGAGCTTTTCTGTTATTAAATAGCAGAGAGAAACATTTTAGAAGTTGGCTAGGTTATGAAATCATAAACATTGACAAAAAATGAAAAATAGTTCCAGCTATTAAAATTTCTGTATTAGATTAATAATCACTGATTAAAATCACTGTATTAGCTATTTAAGCTGATGGATTTCCAGGTGATGGTGTTACTTGTGTGGATATAGTTTGAGTTTACTTGCACTGGTTTCATTTTTTTCCATGCATTTGTCAAAAATGTGATAAAGGAGTACAATTAAGCATGGACCTCTCTTTTGAAAACTGCACAGGGATTTCTTTGCTGCCTTTTGGGGCCTGTCAAGGCAAAACTTTTGGGTTTCACTGTATCAGGAAGTCATGCAGTTGTCTTTCTCATAGCAGTTTTAGGAATCAGATAAATCAGTGAAGTTTACAAGTGGATGAGGGTGTACCTCTTGTACTACAGTTTTGACTGAATCCTGATACACAGTAAGAAAGAATAATGTGTTGCAGAAAACACTTTTATGGCTTCGTAAAAGAAACTAAAACTTTATTGAAAAAATAATAAATATGTAGCGAAAAATATTTCAGCAGAGAAATCAAGATTATTTTATATATGTATATTTAAAATGCTGTATTGACTATATGCAGATACTGTACTGCCAGCTGATTTTGACACCTGCTTAAATTTTAAACATAGTGACTGTTTTAACCCTAAGTCGGTATTCTCATTTATATATGTATGTATGCATGCATATATATATATATATAAATACAAACTCAATGTCAGAGTGCTTTATCAGGTAAAGTAAAAGTAGGTGTTGGTTAAAAGAATGATGGAAAAGAAGACAAGATGAAACCTATACAGTAAGCTGTCAGGGGACTGGTGGAAAAGTGTTACATAGCATTGTAGTTGGAAGTTTTATATGCTTTTATTTCTTCTAAAGACAACCCAAAATGTTTTAAGTTTTTAAACGTTGGTTAAATGCAGTACTCAGCAAGATGTACCTTCCTTGGTTTGTCTCTCTAACCGGTCATTTTGGGCCTTCTGGCGGAAGTGTCGCAGCAATTGTGACAGACCTGGCAATCCTGCTGGTTGGCCAGCACTTCTTACTCTGAACCAAGTGTCAGATCAGTTGTCCTGAGGTCAGTGTGAAAACTGATCTGCATCACCAGAGCTCAGCTGACGAGTATTCTAGTGCAAGCTCACAAGGAGGATGAGTATAAGCCTTCCTTATACTCACATGCAGTCTTTTCAATATATTTTCAATATGTTCTTGTTCCTGAGCTCCTTTCTAATATTCAGCCTAAATTATGGACTTGCCCATGATCAGGTTTGAGTTCCAAGTAAGATTCTCATTCAAGTGTTGGGTGTTTTTTTTTTTCTTTCTCCTCGCTGTAATGTGTGTCTATTTTTAAGCAGCCTTACTATATTAAAGCCAGTTACAATTTTCTGTGTTACTTCAGTGTAGTGCCTTTTTCACTGGCAAAGGGCAAATTTGGTACCTCACTGAACGTTTTTGCTCACCAGCGTGTCTCAGAGAGTATGGTTGGTATATACAAAGCATGCTGGAAAAATGCTCAGAATCTTAGGTGCTATGAGTTCGTACTTAAAATTATGTTTGACTCTGCTGTGTAATTAAAGTTTCACATAAAAAGTAAAATTTTAGGCTATGCTTTAGGCTTCTGACAGGTTTTTTGAATCAATCCTTCTGTACTTAACTCCATTGATTGTAGTGAAAGGTGGGAAGTACTGGCTTTGATTCTGTAAACCAACTAAATGCCAGAAGTAGCTGGCTGATGTGATGAATACTCTGCCTGCATGTGCAAGACATACTGGAGGCAAGATACCTTAGGCCTCCCTTTTGGGGTTGAACATACTTTGGTTGATGGAAAGCAAAGTCTTAGATAAATGAGGCCCTTGTCATAGGGGGAAAGGCAGTGGGTTTCTGGAAAATGGTTAGTCTGAATGTAAGTTAAAGTTATTTCTCCTTTTTCTCTTTTGCTTCCTTCCTTGTCCTCTGTCTATTTCAGGCTCCATGGTGTTTTGGATAAGCTACGATCTGTGACTACTGGTAAGTAAAAAAATTAATTTTGAGTGAAGGTAGGCTTATTTTTTCTGTGTAGTGTTACGTGTCTAGTGAGTTGTAAAAAAGTGCATCTCTAGGCTGTTTTGTCAATTTCTGGTTTATATGGTCTTTTGGATCCAGACTGTTAAGAAAATTCCTTTATGTTTTGAGATAAAGAATTTATTTTTGAGTCCCGAGTATATTTCTCTGTGTTTCTTGCTGTTGTTTCCAGCTGAAACAGCTTTCAGCTTGTTGTATTTTCAGGCCTGTGCAATTATCTTGTTTGCTATTTCATAGGTACATTTATTGCAGAATCTGTATTGCTGTGCTTTAATGTAAAAGTGAAAGGTACCTGTCTCCACAGAACCAACCGGTGTAAAATCTTCAGAATCTAGTATCTTTGAGGGCAACCTGCCTTCCAGCAAAAACAGTTCATGTGTGAGTGATGAGAGGAGGCGTGAGGATATCTTGCCACCTCTTGCAGTGTCAAGCACTCGGACTGAAAGAAATGACTCCAGAGTTTCAACCAGCTCACAAGAGCAGAGGAGCACTGCTTCAAGGTAAGGCTTCTGGCTACTTCTTAACACAACTTCAGACATCAGTAGTTGTGCGAGTATAGTAGGCATTCTGAAGAGTACAGGTACTTGGAAAGATACAAGTAGTTTTGAAGACTAAAGCATTGCTACAATTTGTTGTGTGAAAAACATTAAATCAGAACTCGGTTCTTTAAGCAACATGTGGGCTTAGATTAATTAACCAAACTGAAAATATCAATCAGTGTGTTAAATTTGTATAAACAATAATACATTAATGATTCTTCCCTCCTGGCTTTGATTAAAAGACAGTTCTCATTTTCTAGAACTTGACTTGCAGATAACAGTTGGCAATTTCTTTTATCAGGCAGTCTGGTGAAGATGGTTCTGCATCCCGCTTAACATCTACTGTCAAGCCTTTGAGGGAATTGTCACCTTCTGAAGCTGTAATTGACATTAAGCCAGAACCGGATGATCTGATTGATGAAGACCTAAACTTCGTGCAGGAGAATCCTTTGTCACGAAAGAAACCTCTTGTGACTGTAACTTACGGTTCTTCTCGTCCCTCGGCCGAGATCTACCGGCCACCAGCTGTCAGGAGTGCAGATGGCAATGCACACGTGCCCAGATTGTCACAGCAGGGCAACTTGCAGGGGAGCCGGCAGTTAGACACACACGGCTGCAGGTCTCTGGAAACAGGCCAGCTGTGCAATCCAGAAGCATTTGGCAGCTTAGCAGAAGGTCACAGACCCACCTCCAAACTCGGTGCTGATAAAGTGGGCAGTGAGGTTGGTACAACCGAAACTATTGGAAAAGTTTATTCTTGTTAGGAACCTAAATGACTCTGTATACTTCAGTAAAATCTTGACCTCAGAGAAATCAAAAGGCTTTTGTCACTGTTACCAGTAGGTTTGAGATTTCATCCTTTGGGTCCACTGATAAAAACAGATTTCGTAATTCGACATCATTATCCGATAGCTTGCTGCATCTCGGAGTTAATTACCATGTACATCTTCATGTCATATTGACTTGGACTGACAGGTTAGCACATTATTAAGCTGCATATGATGAATCAGAAATTATAATTCTGATCGTAACATCGTTGAAACAGCTTGATCTTCCCTAAGTGCTGTGTATACTCCCAGCTTTACACAATTCTGTAACCAGGATTTTTGGCATGCTGTTCATTAGCCCAGATACATTGATGATGATGATGATGATTATTCTGTTTAGAACCATGTCAGTTAAGAATTCTTTGGGATCGATATTGGACAAGGACAACCTGAAGGTTGATTGCTGCCCTATGTACTTTGGAGGCCAGGCTAAGCCAAGAAGGGTGGTAGTCCTAGCTGATAAGACTATCCTTATGGTTTAATTAAGAGCCTTTTTTGAGAGGAATGAAGATAGTTATGGCTGCTAATGTTGTAATGAAGCATGTTGTGATGAATGTTGGATTGCAAGTGCATGAATGATTATTGCTGCTCATAAAGTTCTCTGTCTTTGCCACTACTTAGTTCATTATGTATAAGGGATAATTAATTTTATTTGGAAATCAAGAATGCTCTACAAAGATACGTGCTGGTGTCTTAGTTTTTGAGAATGGAGAAGTGCAAATGAGAATAGAGTGATTTATTTAAGGTTTTACATAAATCATTGATGAGTGACTGGAACATTTCTCCTTGCAAATGCTTGAGAAAGGTCTTGTGGTATTTTTCTTCTATTACTATTTCATGAATAATGTCCAGAAGAGACAACAGGGACTTTGCACTGTCTAAACTGGACCATCCTGACTCTGTGTAACAATTAACGTCCTTTGGAATATGTCAGATTGCTAGAAATTAATCCTTACACTTCTCAGAAATTAGAGATGATAGAGAGGAGAAAGTCATTTATACCGATTTCACTTCTCTCTCTCAGACTTTCAACATACTCATCTTGAAGGATACTATAAATTTTGTTGGAAAACCCTGGTTTTCTGTAGGTGTTAGATAATTTGTCTGTACTTGAGAGGTTTTTTTCCTTTTTTTTTCCTAAATGTTGTTCGCAGTTACGTTTCCAATGAGATGCTTCAGTGTAAATGTGTCTGATTTTCATATTATCCAGTGCAGTCACTTGTATGTGCGGACAGTGCAGCCCTAGACTCCTGCAACTGGAATGGAAGTTCTCCATCTCCTGGCTCTAGGTGGAATTGCAGTGCTTTCTTTGCTGGCTTATTGATCCGTGATTTATGCTAAATGAGCTGTTTTGCCTGCTCTGTTTGTTGTAGGAGGAAAGCTCCAGGAAGAGACGGCTGCCTGTTGTAAGCTCGGTAGTCAAAGTGAAAAAGTTCTGTAATGATGGAGAAGATGAAGAGGAAGAGGAAGACTACGGATTGCGAACAGGAAGCATCTCCAGCAGTGTGTCTGTACCTGCAAAGCCAGAAAGAAGGTACTGAAGATCTCAGTGATTCTGAGTTTTCAAGAATTAATTTAATGAGTGAAAACTTTGGAAGTAGGGGATATTAGTTTGCTCATTTGAAAATTGAGAGACAAAATTTAGTAAGCCATTTCAATATTTTTTGTACTATTTCACAACTCTGTGGATGAGATGCCTGTTTATGCCACCCTTTTACCTTTGATTTTGTAACCTGTTTTCATTATTGCGTGTAATACGCAATGGAGTGTGAATTTTTACATTATTTGAGTAAAGTTTACTGGCAAAAGAACGTTAATGTTGGCATGTTTCAGAGCAGGTATTTATTGTGGTAAAATAATTTTTCAGTAATTTAGTTTATTTTCAGAAATAGTTTTCAAACCAGTTGTCACTTGTTCTTTAAGGTGATTTTAACTTTTCAAGCAGTCTTCAGAGGTTTTTCCTTTTTTTCTGCTCCTTAATTCTGTGTAAATGTCAGGCATTAGTCAAAATACATGTCTTTGGTATCTGATTTTTAACAGTAGAGGAAGAACATTTAAAATAGAGAAGAGATCTACTGACCTACAGTGCTAGCTTGTATAAGATTTATTTTAAGCTAATATGCTGTATTGAATTTGTCTTCAGCACCACAGCACATTTATATGATTTAAGCTTCCTTATTGTTGATGTTAAAGACAAGCAGAAAGCTTTTTTTTTTGCAAATAATATGTTTTTGATAGAGTCAGTCTAATCATGCAGCTGGATCATATTTCTCAGGACAGCTGCATAATTATTGGTGCTAGCACAAACATAGCAACGGCTAACTGGTGGGTAGAGGCACGAAGAAATTAATGGCAGAGAGTGCCTTTCACATGTAGGATGGTTTTTACAGCAGCATAAGCTAAAAAGGTGAAATCACATGTCTGGACTTCCATTTTTTAGAGCATTTTGTGGATCTCCGTCCACTGAGGTAATAGATAAACTGAAAACTGTTTTGGATAAAATAATTGTAGATGATGATTTCTGTTACTATTATGCCTATGTTAACCTGTTGAAATACCTGTCTTTAACATGGATACAGTTGCTGTGCAATCCGTGTACAATGAAATTTTTTTTTTATTTCCTTTAGACCTTCATTGCCACCTTCGAAACAGGCCAATAAGAATTTAATACTGAAAGCAATCTCTGAAGCACAGGAATCAGTTACAAAAACAACCAATTACTCCACTGGTAATTAGCATTGGTTTTGCTTGTGCTAATCTATAATATTTCCAAACTCTTTTGTTAAAATCCAAGCTAAATATAGCACTTAGAGATAAGACAGAATGCTAAATAGCAAGTCAGTGATACACGAGGGATTTACCGTGTCGTGTTTCATTATATTGATGTTCAGTGATGAATTTTGAAAGCATAAACAAGGGAGGAAAGTGGCATTTAAAGTATATTAATCAAGATAGTAAGTCTGTGAAGTGTATAGATACAAAATGGAAGTGCCAGAGTATTCTGAAGTCAATAGTTGCCAAGGGGAAATTAGTCAGAAGTAGGCAAGTGGTTTGAACTATTTACTTGATCTCTTTTCCCTTTCTACACTCTTCTTCTTTTTTCTGAGAGGGGGGGGAAGAAAAAGCCAAACAGCAAAAAAAAAGAAAATGCACTGGATATGGGTAATAGAAGTGCAAAATAATAAGGAACGTAGTGATTGATGTATATCGGAGTATGTTGATAAGTATCAGGATATGTATGATGATGTATATTGTCCTTTAACAGCGAGGCTGCAATTTCAGTTCAGTGATTTTAGTTGCAGTTGACACAGCAGTTGAGCAGTTGTCTCTGTGTAGGCATTCAGCTCTCCTAGCTAGGAGAAACTTCTGCTTTAGAAGGGCAAATCCAGCTGTTGTCTCGTGCTTTCATTCCATTGGGTGTTGATAAGTCTACATGTTGTCAGCAGGACACATTGCACCCTGCCAGGGAAGGAGCATTCACTAAACTACCTAAACCATGACTCTTGTACCACCTGAAGTAGGACTGAAAGCTATCCACAGTCTCTTGCCTGCTCTCTCAAATTCTGCAAACTAACTTTAAGAAGCAGTACTTTGAGGTGATGCAGGAAGCTCTTTCCTGTGTACAAAGCAGTATGGCAGGAAATGAGACATAGCTGGAAAATTTTAAATTAATTAAGACTATTGATCTTTTTAATAGTGGTGATCTTGTAGTTTGTCTTACCAGCATGAGAATATTTCAGTGGAGAGACCAGAAAGCACCACTTTGTTGTTTATACAGAGGTGATTTGTGAGTTTTATCTGAAGTATCATGCAGGTTCTTCCACTTCAGAAGTAATATTTAATATTTTTTTAAGTATTTGAATGGAATGTGGAAGTAAGCTAATTTAAAACACACAGGTAAAACAAAACAGTAAATTCTAAAATAATGAATCCAGTACTTGAGTGGTACCTTTCAGTTGTTTGCATCAGAAAGTGAATGCTGATCTGATACTCAGCCAAGGGAAGAGTTTAGCTTCTTATAACCTGGTCTGACAGTCTTACCAGAAGCCAAGTAAAGAAGTCAACCTGTTGTCCTCCTACCCCCAAATTCCAAGCCGCAACTATCTGTACAGAGACTTAGAACTGCCTGAAAGGAAGTTGTAGTTTGGTCAGGGTTGATCTCTTCCCAAGTAACAAGTGATAGGACCAGGCAAAATGGCCTGAAGTGGTGCTGGTGGAGGTTTAGATTGGATATTAGGAAAAAGTTCTTTGTGGAATGGATGGTCAGGCATTGGAACAGGCTGTCCAGGAAAGTAGTGGAGTCACCATCCCTGAAGGTATTTAAAGAGGTGTAGATGTGGCACTTAGGGACATGGCTTAGTGGTGCACTTGACAGTGGTGGACTAGGTTTACAGTTGGACTTAGTGATCTTAAGGGTCTTTTCCAACCTAAGTAATTCTATGATTCTGCTGCCGTTTTGTATTTTATTTGCAAGCACTTTAGCAGAGGGTAGCTAGCATCATATGAAGAGACACGTTGATTATCCATGATTATTCATTTGAAAGATGGAATGAAAAGTGATTTCAAAGCTATTAGAAAGTACCACATTAATTAATTATATATGTAGAAGTGGATGAATGAGTACTTTGCTGTTGTCACTCTAATCCTTCTCATGCTGTTTTGTCTTACAAATAGGTGTTCTGAGGTGCCACTCAGTGCTCTATGCACATGTACAAATGTGCTTGCACACTAAGAATTTTACAGGTAGATAGAGATGCTTTTTGTGGAGACAGATGCTTGGGATTTTTGTGTATGTGTGTAGGAATTTATTAGAGATATTTTAGCATAGTATATCTAAAAATAGTACTGTTGTGTGATGGGGTAGTATGTAAACGATTTGCCATTGTTTCTCTATTTAAAGTTCCACAGAAACAGACTGTTCCAGTTGCACCAAGAACTCGAATTAGCCCAGAAGAATCACAGTTAGAAGTAATTCATGGGCAAAGCAGACTGCCTGTTCAGAGTTCTCAGCTTCAAGTAGAAGAGCCAAAGGAGCAGACAGTTGAAGAAATTCAAGGTCATCTGATAATATTCTTTAAGAATTTATACTAGGGGATGTCATTTTACAGGCTGAGCAGAGAAAAGGAAAGGAATGCTTTTAATTTTTAAGTCTGCATCAAAAGTTGCATGCAGAACTGCCCTGGAGAGCATGCAGCTTTCTAAAGCATGGCTGTCAGATAGATACATGTATACAAACACGCACAGAGACAACCTCAGAGGCATTAATCAGTAAGTAAAGAAGGTTATAAAGCGTTGTGGCATGTCACTGGAGAATAGTCTTGCATAAGCACTTACATTTGGATAACTTCTCTTTTCCCCATCCTTTGCATATTTTCCTTAGTACCTTGCAGGAGTAATTCTTTCACGAAGCTTAAGTGAGAGTGAAGATACTCTGGAGTATTCAGGACAATTTTCCAGCATATGAAGTATTAAAAGTTTCTTCCCAACACATCATTTTCACGCAAATGGTTCTAGTGTTTTATATTTCAGTTTAAATAAAAGAATAGTGTATTTGCTCTTACAGGACAGCTGATACCAGGCTAACTCTATCAGCTTTGGGTTTTACTTCTGTTTTGAACCTCTTAAAAGGCGTAACATATAAAGGCAGTCAGTGTTTTTGCAGTATGGTTTTGTTATATAGGATGGGGAATTGTCTTTGTTAGTCACAAGGAATCATAGGAGTAAGGCAGGGGAAAAATATTTCTGTAACAAGTACTTAGTCTATACTTGCTAAGTGTTTTGATATTTAGATAATGAGTAAAATTTGGTTTGAGTAAGATTTTTGTTATGTCATCCCATGGTCATTGTTGAGGAATGGTAAACATTCATTATTTTAAAAAGATTTTTGCAGTCGCTTATTTCTCATTTAGATGTATTTATAATCTTTCTGCCACCATAAAGTAGTTGTAAAGTATGTAAGAAGAAGTTTTATCAGCCTTTGAATTAATGCACAGAAAATAATTATGCTAAATATTTTCACTCTTTTGCCATTGAAATGGAAATGACAGCTTGCTTAGGAAATCTACAGAGAGCAAAAATAAATTTTTCAAACCATAAATGTAGAATGTAGAGCAGTGCTGCTCTGATTTGTTTTGGCTCTTTAAAGAAGACCAAAAAGTAGTCCCTGGTTAGTTGCTTTCCTCTGTGTGTGTTCTCTGAATGGCCAGCTGCTCTACAAATGAGGAGGAAGAACTTGGCCCTCGTCAGTTGCTGTGCCCACAGACCTCATATGTACTTTGCAGTGGTTATGGGAATGAGTAGTGTCTTACAGTACTTAGATTTTGCCAGGTTACTGTTCCTGAAACAAGGAGAAATGGGTTCATAATAATGAGAATGGCTTTTTTTTGTTGTTAAAAGTGTGAATGTTTTGTTGTTGATTTTTTTTTTAATTCAAAGAATTAGAGAGTGTGCCTCAGTTCTCTAATCTATAGTTTCATATTGACATGCAGTAAAATATGCTTCTTACTGCTTTTTTTTTAGGAATTGAACAAAAGGAGCTCTCTTCTCGGCTTCAGATTGATCCTATGATTGAAGATACCTTGCAAGTGACTCAGGGTTAAGTCTTGTGACCTTTTATTTTCAAATCTTGTATTACTTGCGAGTGACTGTTAAGATACTCCTTTTCAATTAAGTATACTGATTTCTACAATTTTCTAGTTTCTACATCTCTAAGGAATGAATGCATTACATTAGTAGCTGTTCAAAGAATGAGAGACTGGGGGGGCGAGGGTGGAATTCCTTCTATGCTGTTTCAGCAGAGCCATTCCACTTACAAAATACCCTGATCTGGCCTAATATGTTGATCCACCTCTGTGGAATTAACAGGGAAGTAAAAATGTTTTCTGGAAGCTACTAGGAAGAAATAAAAACAGTAAAATTAGCTTATTGACCATATAAATTAATACTAAAAATACGCTATAAGTTAAAAGTACATCTACTTCCTTATTTTACTCTTTGTAATTTTTCTCCCCATGCAGATTACTGTGACCCAGAATCTATGGTCCACTCAGATACTCGGTCATTTATCCTGAAGAAGCCCAAATTATCAGAGGAAATGGCGCCACAGAATCAGCAATTTGGAAAGAAGGGCACAGAGGCAGTGCGAGTTCACTCAGGACGTCTAATACAGGCAAGGTAAAAAGCTACTTCATTTGGGAGTGTTACTAGTCAAATTGCTTGTTTGTGGTTTAGATGGAGTCTTTTGGTCATACCTGAGTTTTGTCAGTCCAGTCAGGAGGTGTGAAATCATGGAAAATGGACTGACATTGAATAGCAGAAACAAAAAAGCAGGGACAAAAAGCCTCTCAGAAATCCTTCTAAATGGAAAATAATTCCAAGTTCAACTGAGCTTGAGCATGTCTTTGATTTGCAAGAAAGAAGAAGAAGGAACTGAAAAGTACTGCTCTTTTATTCTGATTTCTGGAATCTTAGTCAAGTAATCATTTTGCTTGAATTGCCTTTAGTTTTATACCTGTTTCACCCTTGGATTACATTTCTTAAGAAACATCGTTTAACATTGTATTGAGTGTGGTGAATCCTGGACAATGACTTAAGGCCTCCTTACAGGAGAGTTTGACCAAGAGAAGCTTTAAGTTCATGTCGGCCTCAAACGAAGTTCTGGGTAACAAATAGTCCCAGTAACCTGTTAAGAGTTAAAGCCACTCCGAACAGCATGATGAATGTCGTCACGTGGGCTGCTGTGCTTGAGAAACTGCTGGTTTCCTTTCTGTGAGTGGCTTTCAGCAGCCTGTGTTAACTGAAAATAAAACCAACACTGAGCAAATAAACCTAAAAGGGTAAACTGGCAATGTCACAGTTGAAAGCTGTGACTCTGCTGCAGGAGAGAGGTAAATTTTTGCATGTGAATAGGTCAGTTTCTGACTGCTTCAGTTTGAAAGTTTTAGCTCATGATTTTTTTAATGTGCTGATTTCTCCTTCAAGGCATTCTACAGTGTACTTGCTTTTAGCCTCATTTCATAGAGAAGTAAAGTTTATCCTATTGCTGTTTGTCAAAGGTGAGAACTCCACAGTTCTCCAAATACTTAGAATCACCTGTCATTCAGGAAATCCCTCCGGTGAAATGGATGGAATAGTGAAAGGCTGGAGAAAATGTATGTGTCCCCTGTTTTAATGCTCCCTCTTATCCACACTGACTGCTGTCAGATACAGGACACTAGGCTAGACTGACCTTTCAGTCAGGCTGAGTGTCAAAGTTCTTAGTATCAGTATTTCAATTCTCTCATCCTAGTTCTAAAAACTTTTACACCACTGTTTCATAATGTGCTTTTCAGTAATTTTGAGGAGACACGTTTTGTGTATTTGTAATTCCAAGAATGCTATTTGCCCTCTTTTTTTGTCTTGAAACTGTAAATTCCACAGGATTGACTGTTTGTAAATGAGCTTTTTAATCTGTCTATTGAGCAGAATGCAACAAACTGAACTGTACCTGGGAGCTGTAGCTCGTATGTAGCTCAGGGAGACAAGAAGGCAAACTGGTAACTGGAGTGCATTACCAGTAATTACTAAAAGAACGTCTGTTACTGCTTGACTCCCCGTTGATAGGCTTGTACTACTTTCACTTACTAGCACCACTCACATTCACTCAAACCTCTTGAGTCAGAAAATCTAAATTTACTACATTTCTTTGTTTGATAGAGACCAGCTTGCACAGCCAGAGAAACCTGCTAGTCCCAAGTTCATTGTGACGCTGGATGGCGTGCCCAGTCCGCCAGGATACCTTTCTGATCAGGAAGAGGAAGATATGTGTATATTGGAAGGATTAAAGCCAGTTACCCAGCACATGTGTGCTGGCAAAGGATTAAAAGGTCTTCGGGCACAGCAGATGCAAATTGTAACCAGGCAGCTGGAGAACTGTGACGGTAATTATACTGACCAACAGGGTCTAACACTGGTGTGCTGCTTTGATCATGGCTGCACCTCCTGGATATATCAGTCTTAAGAAACCAGAGTGATGGTGTTCATTTTTCAAATTAGAACATTCTTTAGGCAAATGAAATGTGGGAGTTCAGTGGGACCACCTCTGCAGAAGCCTTTATCTTGGCATACAAGAGCAGTATTGCACATGGTAGTTCTCGCCACATCTCAGTATTGGTAAAATTTGGGTGGGTTTTTTTTTTGCAAATGTAGTTGGTCTTCATTGCTAGAAATCTATGCTTCTGGTTGACCTATTATGATTTGTCCCTGTGCTGATGGACAGGAGATGTTACAGTTAACATATTGACATGCCTTGAACTTTTAAAAATATGTCAAATGGTATTAATGTTTGTCTAGGGTTGTGACATCGAAAAGAGCCTGTTAAGTGTAAGGTGTTGGTAGAGTCCAGTGGCTAGAACCTGGAAGTAGAACTTAACAGTGCATGATTTTACACGACAGTTTCTACAGTCTCTTTCTATATTTCTTCTGAATAACATGCGAAGTTGCTTGCTGAGCCACATGTTTGCATTGTTTAGAATGCTGACATGGTGACGAAAAACACAGAGGCTACTGTTTTGTCATAGACCTGTTGAATACTTGCCTGAGGGCTGTGCTTGGATTCATGTTTTCTAGTTAGCTTTCTTAAGAAAATAAAGATCCTTATTTTCCATAGTAGCAGTGTATCCAAATTTCTGAACTAAATACTATTAGATGCTGTACTGAGAACCCTTAAATTTCATGGATCCAGCTGTAAATGTGTAATGCAATTATGAGAGAACCATAGCAAACGATCTTTTAAGTCCATGTCCTTTCAGTCCCCCTGGCTGCAGAAGCACTGCACATATTAGGCAGTCTTAAAGATTAAGGGAATGTTGTATATCCATGCACTTTACTACAAATGGTCATTAGAGTACTTCCTTTCGAATCCATGTGTGTAGCCTCATACTCCTCACCAAAGCTGTTTGGAGAGTGTTGCCAGTACAGTCCTAGCTCTGTTAAGGATTCCTGTGAAGTAGCAGGGATGTGACTGAAGTTCACACAGAATCAGATCTGTGTGGAAGTGATCTGTACGAGCCAGTGTGGTCCTACAACAGGATAACATTATTTGGCTTTGGTGTGTTGCAAGGTGAAGGCATAAATGAGGCTGATGAGGAATGAAGCTGGAGCAATTTGTGTCAGTAGTAGGATGAGAGAGGGGAGTCTAGGCAGTCCTGGGAAGCTTTGAAAAGCCAAAGGTTTAGGCAGATTTGGGAAAATAAGACAACAGCGACTATGTACAATTGTCTGAATTTGGAGAATAAGGTTGTAAAAGCAATGTTAAATAGGAGAAAGTCAAAGTCCCATGTTCCCATAAGAGTAGTTAAGGTATGGAATGTTTCAGCTTAGAATTCCTTAATACTTTGTGGATTGGAGAATGGGTTCAGTTCAGAACTGAAGTATCTGAAGAAATTACATGGAAGTGGTTCTTTTTCAGTATATGCCCTCATAATAGTAAATCTGATTAGCGTAAAAATTGATTCTTAACTTTCATCTCTTGAAATAATTCTCTGGAGCAAAAAATATCTTGGAGAAAGGAAGCATGGCTATAATTAACTCATGGCTCAGCAGAACAGTTGTAACTCAGGTTCAGTTGTCTTGTCTGTTCAAGTCTTTGAATCAATTTGGATTTGCAAAGAAAATTGATTTGTTTTGCTTGTAAACAGTGAAAATTCAATCTTTTATCACCAGAAGGCAGCTGTCAGTCCAGTATTATGACTTTTCACTTTATGGTTTTGGAAGTTTTCTTTAGGAAATATGATTGTACATAAACTTGTACTGTCATGACTTTTTTGATTAAGAGAGAATAGAAGTATAGTGAATTTTGATTATGCTATATTGGTTACACCAAATTGCTTATAGAATCATAAAGGTCCCAGCTTGGGGTTGTTTTTTTCCTTCTTTCTTACCCTCCTAGTTGAAATGGAAGACTTAAGTATGCTACAAAAGCAGGAGAAGGTGCTGGAGCGCTGCAAGTACTGGCCTGCCTGTAAAAATGGAGATGAATGTGTGTACCATCACCCCACACTACCTTGCAAGTGAGTAGTACAGAGCTCATCCACTTGATAAGCTATTTTGATTTTTATTCCAGTGCTACAGACTTCTGCTCTGTGTCAGTAAATACTCAAAGGCAGCACAAGCCTGTCAGGGTGGGATCAGAGCTAGTTTATCACACTGTAATTCCTTCTGTTTTCCACCCGTCTCCCAAGTGTCAGAATACAGGGATGGCAGCTGTGCCCTTGCAGAAGAAAGCTTTAGTTTAGAGTACCGGCTGTTGTTTCTGAGTTGCTTAAAGATGCAGGAATTAGTGTCTTAAAAGAACAGGCCCTCTTGTGCCTGCTGTCTCAGTGCTTTTCAACCTTAGAATGTCGTTACATAGTAATGCAGTGATTGTGGGTTTTAGATTTGAAAGCAAAGGTGAACTCTTGAACGTGCCCTGTGCCTTCTCTTCTGTAAGCAGCAACAGTCTAGAAAAACAATGTCTGTTTTGAGATGCCTGTTACCAGACTGGGTGACTTCAATTACTTGGACATTTGAATTATCTTTTAAAATCTGGTGTAACTAAATTCAAAATAAAACTCTTCAGAGAAAACCATGTTACTTAGGGAACTCTGCACCCCTCTCTGGGAAGGTCTGATTCCACCGTGCCTTTGCCACTCTGTGCCACCCACTAAGAGTGATGTGTCCTGGCTTTCACTAAGGAGCTTGAGCCCAAACTGCCCTGAGAGTGGGATGGTTGAGTTGTTCACTGCATGGAGGGAGTGCTGCAGGAAGGGAAGCTGAGTGCAGGTGTGTGGGTGCACAGCTCGTGCACTAAACCGCGTGCCCCACTTGGGAAGGAACCAACACGTGCCCGAGCTCTGCTGCACTTCGGGCTTTCTGTGATACTCTGGATTTTGTGTGTAACAGATGCTTGGGGATTTTGCTCCAAGTATGAGCTTTTGACTCAATTTCTTTTCCCTCAGAGTTTTTCCTAACTGCAAATTTGCTGATAAATGCCTGTTCATCCATCCAAACTGTAAATACGATGCGAAGTGCACTAAGCCAGACTGTCCTTACACTCACGCCAGTCGACGAACCCCACATCCATCTCCTAAACCAGGTGAGCTCATCTTGTTTTCTGAGCTTTACATTAAAGTGCTGAAGGGACAACAGTATTTTTGGAAACAGAAACTGACAGTGATGAAAAATATCTTTCTGCTGGAGTTGACCTGATTTCTTACAATGCTTAATGCAAGATGAAGAATAATAATCCAGTGTTACTGCAAAAACTATTACCAGAAAAATCCCCCAGTGCTCTTATGCAAGAGTCCATATGAAGTCTGTGCAAGGCCAAAGTGGTGACTTGCACAAGTTACCCATTTCTCTAAAGGGATTAGCCAGCACTGCAATTTTACTCAGATTTGTTTCTTAAACTGGACACATGTTGTACCAAGGGCTTGTGACACACACTGAAAACAGAGGCTTCTGCCTTGGAACATTTTTTTCTTTAATGCCAGCGTAGGAGTGAAATTGGTGCAATGATGAGATGACTTTCAGGGTGAGGTTACTCAGTGAAGGCAATAGCTGTGTTTGATACGGGTTGGTGTTGCTGAGCCTTTGAACCATGCCGAGGTGCAGGGCCTTTACTGCATGATCTTTTGGAAGTAATTTAGCTCCTGGTCACAGTTCAGTGCAGTTCTTTTACCCTGCCAGAAACCAAGTACAATGTGCTTGTTTCTGGTGTCATTTCCAGCAGCTCCTCTGTATTCCTGGAAAGTGCAGTGCCTGTGCTTTTCAGTCCGGTCAGTTGAAACTCTTAACAGGCTTGCTGCTGTCTAAATTTAACATTTGTGATTCTCTGCCAGCCAGAAATCTCCGTGTAATTTGTGGGAAGTTTTGCCTTGACCATGGTAGTTCCTGTTCTGAAATGGTGAAGAACCGAGTTAAGTGATTACCTGATACCCTTGTTCTACTCTAGGATCCACTAATTGCATTGGGATATGCTGTCTGTATTTGTTGCTGAACTTTGGTGTATTATAAAATGGCATTTCTGGCAGAAGGATTGATATATTTAAGGTTGTGTGGAGCTGTCTTAAAAAGGCAATTTATTCTGATCCAGACTCACTTCCTGTTCTTTTCATTTCTACTATTAGCACCCCTGCCCACGCTGTCCATATCCTCCAGTAGTCCGCTGTGCAAGTTTTTTCCAGCTTGTAAGAAAATGGAGTGTCCATTTTACCACCCAAAAGTAAGATATATCTCCTATCTTCCTTTCTTTCTAGAAAGAGACTTGAAATAGGTGACTTTGGGACAGGAAATGTTACTAGTATTTAACACTTTCTGCTTTTACTTCTCACATTTTAACTTCTGCTTAGAAGAAGAATATGCAAAAGTAGTGACTTAAGGAATTTGGAAAATCATACTTTTAAGTAATCTTTCTACCAGATGCTGCTGGGGACCTTCAAACAGGCCATATCTCTTTTCAAAATATGCCCAGCCAGGATGCTGGGGGCAGAAGAGGAGCCTGTTTGGAAGGAATACATCTCAAGACTCTTGACTCTTCCTTCAGATATGCTGCAACATACAAAAACTTTAAAGATTGCCCAATTACCCTAAAGTGTATTAATGTAATTTATATACTACAGGAATCTGTTACTTGGCTACTTCTACAGAGTTGTGTCCCTGAATCTTATGCCAGGAAGTTTAGTGCTTTTTTAAGCCATAACAATGCCGAAATACCTGTGCTCAGATATTACTAGCCAGATACTTTGGCCTTTCTCCCTCCTCAGATAATGCTGGGTCATGTTCCCAACTTGTACACAAAGCTCAATTCAAACTGAGCTCTGTAAACCCTTGAAAGCAAAGGAATTCCACCTGTCAGCGCAGTGGCAGTTTTGGAGCATTAAATTCGTAGTTGGTACTTTTTAAAAAGGATTTTTTGTCACTGGGTTGAGCTGGTTGCACTGGTGGAGGAGGGTGTTGGTTCAGTTGCAGGTCAGATGTGTCACAGAGAGATACGAGGTCGCAGTGCAGCTCCGCGTGTTCAGAGCAGGCAGCCAGCACCGAGCGGCCTCTTCTGAAATACTTTTGGTTTTAGCATTGTAGGTTTAATACACAGTGTACAAGACCAGACTGCACTTTCTACCATCCCACTGTTGCTGTACCTCCACGCCACGCCTTGAAATGGACTCGAACTCAAACCAGGTGAGAAACACTCTAAACCTAACCAAGAACAATAAAAAGGATGTTGTGGTATTTCTAATGTACTTTTACTCACAGAAGTAATGTGTGTGTGAGGAACAACTAAGATTGTATGAAGAAAGATACCCCTTGCGGGCAGCTTTCTTTTAAAGACAACTCTGTGCTGTTTGGTTGTAGTTGTATAAACATTGACTAATGTGATGCAACCCTGATAAACAAGTGCCCTGCAGGTGGGATAGGGCAGAGTTGCTGGAATTCTGACCTGGACAGGTTGTGTTTTCTGAGTTGTATTTGAATAAAGCTGAAAATCCTTTTACCCTTGCTTTATCTGGTGTCTGAGCTGTCTTTTCTACAACAGGTTCAGCTGCTTCTTTGTTTCTGGCAGAGCAGCTCCTTCCTGTCATCTACCCATGATTTCCTAAACCAGTAGCGAATTTCCCAAAGCTGCAGCTATGGGCCTGTCCTAACACTCACGTGATTTAATGATCTTTTCATTCCAGCTAATCCCGTCTGCAAAGGTTTTAACCAGTATAGGGTAGGGCACAGAGCAGTTCTCAAATCATCTTTACAGAAGGGTAGAATTGTTCCTTATGGAATTGTTTTTTTCTTCCTCCTCAGTGAATGAATACGATACAACCTGGGACTGAGCTTTGCTTCCTCTGGACAGTAGAGGATAGGAAGATTAACCACCAGGGCACAGGATGCTAGGAAAGACTCATGCATTTTGGACTTTGAATATACATTGTTTTCATAAAACGAGGTTGATTGCATACTTGAAATGTCTCTAATTTTCCAAGTTTGTAAGTTTGGGCAATTTTACATTTTTTTTACACTGTAAGAAAAAAACATCTGTGTAAGAAAAGTTTTACTTTAAATTCCATTAAAAACCTTCAAAGCACATTTTGTGTCCTGTTTGGATAACGTTCCTTGTTGAAGATTTGGTGTGTTGAAGAAGAAAGTGTGGCAGCAGAAGCACTTAGAAAGCCTGTGTTGGGATCATACTGGAAGTACTTTTTGTCCAGCAAGTGTTTGGTACAGTGCCCATGACTGCACTGCTGTCCCAGCATCCCGGGACTGAACTCTCCACCCCAGCACAGGCACAAAACAAATGCTTTGTCTTCTGGGTGTTTTTCCAGTGCAGTGATTGTCACAATCCTTCTGCTCTCTAAAATGGGGAAAAAAAGACAAGGGAAACAAACCACTTCAGAAGCCAGAACAATTAAAGAATTACTGATACTGTTCTCCACTTTAAAAGCCCACGAACTGCCACTTCTCTTGAAAATAAATACTCTCAGATGTCTCCATTTATACCAGGAAGAAAGAAAGTACCTCTGAACTTTCTTCTAAGGATTTTTTTTTTCCTACTGGGCACACTGTGGTTTTCTCCTTCAAGAAGGTTCCTGTGCCTTACATGGTAAAAAAATAATCCACACACATGCCCATAAATATATTTAAGTGATATAAAAATGATGAAAAGTGTTGAACAGTAACATAAATGCACTTTTTTATTAAATCTTTTTTATATTTTGGGGAACTACATTTTCACAAAAATATACAAAAGAATTTCTTTTTACAAATATTTACATTCAATATCATAAAACAATGATAGCTACATATTTTAAACTTAAATTTGACAAATATAGTCTTGAATTCTGAAACTTAACACTCCAGGAAAAGTATTTTTTAATATTTTTTTTAAATAAAGTACTCAAAGTTCATATTCAAATTTAAAAAAATCTTAATTAATGCAAAAAGCTGACATTTAATTTATATATATATATACTTTAAATAAACATACAACATTGTTACAGGAATTAGATGTTCATGGTTGAAACCAAAATGGAGTACACTTAAACCCATGATCCTTATTACAGTAATACATGACCATACCTTTGGACTAGTTTAAAATACCTTTTTCTTTTTTTTTTTCTTGTTAAAGCAAGAGGATTATCTGACACACTCCATAATGAAACAACAAATCTAAACAGACAACTGGATTTTAAGCTTCAAGAACTACAGTAAAATATTTTCGTAAGGTGACCTGACGAGGGAGTGGAAAGGAGAGGAGGTGCTCTGGTGTTGCACAGAGCACTGCTGGAATGGGTTTCCAGATGAAAGACTGCAAAGAACATTATTTTACAACAGAATCTCCCAATGCCTTCATTAGCTGTCCCTTGCAGAAATAGCTGCCAGCATGAAGCTGTTTTCCATGTGAGATGAGGAGACAGTAATTTGTAAGGGCAGCAGAAGAGCAGGACCATCCCCATTGCTGCATTTCCACTGCTGTGCTGGGCTGTCACCACCTGCACAGTGTTCAGCGTGAGAAAAGGAGCTGCTGCTTTTCCTCTGCTAAAAATAGTGAACAAACCAAGCTACAAAGCTAAAACTGCATTTTTTTTTAAAGGGAATGGTTCTAACACATTTACTTAGTTTGTTACATTTTTAAGTTATCATTTTGGGCTTGAGTGTATTCTGAGATGGAATTTTACATTAAAAATGCCGTAACTTGCTTCACAAATCAGTAATGCAGCTTTTCCATTACTTTATGCTGTATACCCATAACTGAACTAAAAAGCAGAAATGAAGCTAATTACCAGATACTGGTTAAAAAAAAGATCAAGCTATTTTGCACCTGAAACCACAACACCAGGGTATGTAGTAGCAAGAAAAGGAGAAACAGACCAGAAATGTGTAAAGTACTACCTAACAGCACCAACATTTCACAAAAGTACAGGAAACCATTTTTATTTCATGCAGTGTGTGTCTGTGTTCATGCCTGGAGTTTCTTTAGAAAGGATGTTTACTGGATTCCAAAAGAATACAGTATAGCACATGTCCTGGGTGCAACTGGTGGTTGAAAAAAGCATGGTGTTATGGCAGTACCACTTCCAGCTCCATTGCATGGAAAGATCCCCACCACCTTCTCCCCCATCGCAAGAATTTGCAACTAAGTTAATAGAAAATTAATTTTCAGCAACAGAATGCTTGGGATTGGCTTTGCATTACAAATGCCCACAGTAACAGTAAAGCTGGGGTTAAAGCTGGCCAACCTCTCGCCACTACAGTGGAAAAATAAACTTATTTGGTGGCTGGGAGGGGGGAGTTGGGATAAGGGCTTCTGTGGGAAGGAGGAAGAGCAGTAATAACCAAAGCTAAGGAAGGAATAAAGGAGGATATTACACAAACATTTCCTTTTTGTTTTCCCTAAAGGCTTATAATCCTGCAGAGGACTGAAAATAAAAATACCCCTCTACTACAGCCCTTTTTCAGAACCCACCAATGCCATGCTTGTTGCATTTTTGTCCTTACAGCCTCAGCTCCGGCCTCAGTCCCACTGAGAACAGCTGAAGGCAGCAGCAGCAGCTTTATGAGCTCTGCAGCATCACACACGATGGGACAGTGGCATTTGTCCCCTCCTAAGTACTCATCTTAGAAAACTGGTAAAGCACGACTGGCCTTAATGCTCTGGTGTAAAACACCTGTTACGTGGGGGCCACTTAGCAGTTAAGTGGATACAACCTGCTTTCCTTTACAAACAGTGCAAATCACACATATCTTCACATCACTGGAACAAACATGACAATAGCTTGGGGGATAGCATTAAAAAACAAAAAACATTTGAGGTTTGTTGGTTTTGGTCTGGGGTTTCTTTCTGTTTTTCAATAAGCTCTCACATGACATCTGTGCCCAAACTGAGCGAGATCTGTGCTGCTAAGGGCAAAATCACTTTGTAGGATCTTGAAGTTATCCCACAAACAGCAACAGAAACTAAGGAAACATCTATTTTGGCTTATGGAAGAGAAATCCAAACACACTGAGCAATAGGAACATCCTGCCTCTCATGTCCCATACTCAACTGCCCTCTAGCAGGTGGAGAAGGATCAGTCCAGCTATTCATGCACAAATTGTGTGTTTCTTACAAAGAGTTGGACAAGTAAAAGTCCAGTTGTCTAACCAGCACCTATAATGAGTTTGGATTGTTTTTTACAAAAATTTTACCTTAATTATTTTCTTGTTTGGTAATGGGATAAAATCAAGAACTTTATACTGATTTATTTCTACTCAGATGTATTGGTAGGCTCTACATTATATTCACCTGAGTTCCTATATATTTGAAGGCCCATGGCATGAAACCACAGAAGGAAAACTCAAGTAGAATCTGAACTGCCCTCTGCAGATTGCTCTCGCTGTCACACCTCAGGTTAAACATAATAGAGCCCACAGTTTTCATGTCTGTCATCTTAAATGTTGTGAATGCCTGGGAACAGAATGAAGAACTGCTGAACAGGAAAGAAATGAGAGAGGCAGTAATTGCTACAGCTTGGTTATGAAGAGTTTTCTGAAGTATAATATTTCTTTGGTTTAATATTTTTTGTTTAAAGAACATTTTCAGAGGAGGCCTATTAAAACAATTCATGTTTGGTTTAGGTGGAAAGATGAGTAGCCTTTTGAAATACATCCTTAAACTCTTTTGCCTGAGCTCTCAGTACTACAGAGCACTTCTCTCTTTACAGCACTGTCTTTGTTCCAACGTGCCTCCACTGCAGCTGTGCGTAACCTCAGCTCTGAACAGGTGTCCCACAGACAACAGTGGAGACAGCAGTGAGAGGAAGTGGCTGCATCTTCCCAAGAACAGAGCAACCAAAGTTGCCTGCAGCCTTCCCCTGAGCCCTCTGCTGCTCTCCTAAGGAAGTGTAAGGAAGCCCTCACACTTCCCAAGCAGCCACTGAATACTTCCCACTTGAAGCAAGATGTTTGCCACTCACCATCACTCATGTCAGTTCTTCCATCTTGCCTTTGCCTATTTTTGAGTGTTCCTTTCTCTGCTTTCCTTTCTTCTGCCTTTTCTCCATGTTTTGTTTACTGGTTTCCTGTTACTGTTTCCTCCACTCCATGTTCCATAATTCCAAAAAGAAGAGGAAATAATAAGAATTGCCTATTGTCATCATGCTAAGACCTTACACCTTTTGTTGTTTTAAACAGAGGGGGAAGAGAACACATGTTCCATGCTTTTTTTCCCCTTTCCTTTCCAAAGAAGTAGTGAGTGGGTTGGATTGCTGATCTCACAGTTAACAAAAAAAGAGATAAAGGTATTAAGGTTAAGACTGGTTTGCTGTTAGTAAACTGAGAAAAGGATGGTGAGTGTTTACCTGTTCTAGCATCAAATACACTGAGAAAACCACCTAGTACTGCTCAGATGCAAATGATTTTGGCAAGGAAACCTATTGTGGCTTTTATGCATATTAGACACCTAAAACTATTCTATTTTTATTTCTAAAATGAGATATGCAGAGTTCAAGTCTGAAGTCAAAGTCAAGTGAAGAGCAGAAGCCTGGGCGAACAAAATAAATGGGCTTGGTGTAACCACCCAACAGTGAGTGGTGTGAAGAATGACAGCAGGCTTTGGCAAGCACGTGGATCTATCCACATGAGCAGAAATCAAATGCTGCTAAAAACTTTAGAAAAACAGAGCAGATTGCAAGGAAGCATAAAAAAACCCAATAAGAACAAAAAAGCACACAAATGCAATGCAACTGGGGTGTTTTTACATCACTGATGTGGCAATTCATTTTGTGACTTGCAGTCTTACTTCCCTTTCTGCAGAGTCTACAGGATGCTCCACTTTGTTCAAGACTCCTGTCTATAGCTTATGTTAACAGAATTTTTAAAAAAACCCACTTTCAGGATTCAGGCTGGTGACATCTCTGACACTGATAATGAAATAGGGAACATGTCACCTTGCCTAATTAAATGCTGTATTTGAAGCCAACTTCCTTTTCTTGTCACACTCCTACACCTTGCCCAGCACATCCAGCCCAGGCAGCATCTTGAGGCAGGGGAAGTGCTCGGGGCCAGCTCCAGGGCACTGGGTCTCTTGGCAAACTGGCAGCTCAAACAGTGGGGCTGAGGTGGTTTAGGCAGCAGCTTAGAGAAGAGGACCATAGTTTTAAACCAAGCCACTCCTGAATGCTATCATTGTCCTGCTCTTGGTACTGAAGCCCTTCATTTTGGTCGTGTTTTAGACTGAGGAGATGTCTCACCTGCAGTGTACCTGCTTCCTGATGGCACAATTCCAGGCCAGCATTAACCTGACTGGTAGAAAGTTCAGTTATGCTGAAATGAATCTTGCTAACACTGAAACCTTGATACAGGGCAAAGTAAGAAGTTGCTCTGAATGTGTGCTTTTCCTCAGCTGTCACCAAGTGATAAAATAGCCTTAATTTTCTGAAATCCTATCCTTTAGTTTCACAGCATTTCTTGCTTTCCCTAGCAAAATCAGAAAGTCATATATGCTGACTGCCTTCTTGAGAATAATAAAAAAAAAGATTTCAAGTCTAAATGATTCAACATATTTGGCTAATTTGATCTCTCTGACCTAATTCCCAACTCTGTTCCTCAGTTCCTGCACTATGACAACTTTTAGTTCTAAATGTGTTTATTTTTAGTATTTCCTTGCTCCTAGGAGCTGGATTTTCCTTATTCTCTTTTTTCTAAGTAGGCTTAATAGCTTTCAACGGCATTTTTATTTTTTTATATGTGAAATGTGATTTTATTTTAATTGACTCAGTTCTCTAGTTAATTTCTTTTATTATCAAAAATATTGCTGACTAAAGATCCCAAAGATGTATGTTTGCTGCTAACCAAAACCACAAGCTATAGTACAAAATCATCCCCTAGTGATTAAATTACACAAAGAACTTTTGCCTCCCCTTCCCTGGTGCTGTATAACCCCAGAAGAGGCTTTCTCCAGCTTCAGGCAGAGCCCTATTGCTCTCAGTTTTCTCCGATGCTTCCAGGTGAAAGGCTTTCACTAGTCTCTCCACATTCCAGCTTCTTTCTCTCCACATTCCAGCTTCTTCCCTGACCTATCCTACAGGGTTCTGTCATCCTCTGACTTCTCCATGGAGCATCCAGCCTGGAGCTCCCACTGTCTATCAGAACAGGCAGCCTGTTCCCATGTGCACATGCGTCAAGCACGGGCGGCAACAATTAGCAAGTTACTACAGTAGCATTTAATGTAAACAGCAAATGAGGCACGGTAGCAAGCACCATCACAGACAAAAAGACCAAAAACACCACAAAGCTGCCAACTTGGACCATGCTCACAGCTGGTTGCCACCATTTTACCTGGCAAACCATGGAGCAGTTTCACCAGGGAAAACACTAGCTACCAATTTGGGCTGCAAGAGGAGGAACAATGCTGGCAGTCCAGTTTTTAAAGAGCTCCTCAGCTTCCAGCTCCCATCCCAGCCCTTTACAGTAGTGGTGAGGTTTGGAAGAGAGTGAAGAAGCAGGGAGACCTGGAGGCTCAGCCTCTCCCACTGCAGCTCTCAGCCTTGCCCCTCTCAGGGCAGCCCTGCTGCAATTCACCTGCCCCTTTTTTCTCATCCTTCAGCTCTGGTGTGGCCTTTGGGATTCCTCAGGGGAAAAGCACCAATGGACAAATCATGAGTGGAGGCACAACATTAATGAAGGGGGTAGGGGGAGGGAGGAGAAGAGGACCAGTGACAGGGATTCCAGGAACAAACCCACATACCTCCTTCACTGGGTGAAGGCCTACAGAAGAGCTCACTGAGCCTAGGATTTTGAGGGGAAAACTCAGAGACAGAAAAATATGGACTTTGATCTGGCAGTCTGAGTAGGACAGACTATGAGGGAGCTCTTAACAGTCATCCATCTCCATCCAATGAAAGGCAACTTTTAAAATAGAGGCAGGACAGATCTTACTTCAAGTCCAAAAGTCCTGCACAGCTGTGTTTAATAAGGGATAGAATCACAGCCATCAAAGAGCACACTGCAAACTATTTCTCTGGTAAAGAAAAGATATAAACACCAGAGACTAATTTTCATGTACAACAGACAGACAGGAAACAAGGTTATGAGATATATCAGGTCTAATCACAACTCTCATATGCAATTCCCCTAAACTCAAAAGCATTACTGGCAAGATCTCCCTGTACACTCATGACCAAATCTTTAGAGTTTTTGCTCCTGTAGAATAGCAGCTGCATGACTGGCAAGACTTTGCTAAGAACCATCATGCTGAGAAACCTGATAACCATTTAGTTAATCAACTTCTTTAAAATAAATATTTGTTATAGCTTGATATATAAAATATATTACCTAAGACAGTTGGGTAACTAGTTTTGTATAGAACATAAAAAGGAGAGCACAGAAGTTTGGCTCTGTAACTTTTCTCCTCCTTCTCTTCTACCTGCAAGCCCTCCCATTCCCTCTGTAACCAACATGCACACAAGAAGAGATGAGGTTTATTTCTTTTTCATCTGGCATAAGAAAATGCAAGAGATGAATAACATTGAAGCCTATTGACTGACCTAAACAAGTGCCACTGTCAAAGCAATGCTGGCTTACACAGAAAGAGAGCTTTCTGTTCACAGCAGAATGCCACAATGAGAGCAGTGCTGATAATTAGTGACTTTTGATCCCTGCTATGTTGCATGAAAATTAACTGTAATGCTGTAATGTCTGTAATGCTTCTCTATGACACGATTTAGACAAACAGCTGATGAAATCTTCCTCGTTTGTACCCAAAACACAGCTTTCTTCAGGTGTTTATCATCACAGAAATGTTTTTCCAACTTAGAACCTCAGTTATGTTGCAGGATAGAATAAATGCTCGAGGTGACAGCAGGTCCATTCAAGGAAGCAGGTGATTGGACATTTTTCACAATCAGAAGAGAAATCTGAATAGAGACATCTCCCAGCTAGTCCTAACTTTGTTAAAAAGTTCAAATGTATAAAATATAATGCTTGCAAAGTTCTCTCTGAATCTCCCCTATGATGCTGAGAAAATAAAATCAATTCATATTGCTCTGAAATTCTATTTTTGCCACTGGTGACATCCCAAGCTTTATCAACAAGAAGACTACAAAATCCTCACCCTGGTCCTCATTTCCAGCAGAGAGGCTCACAGCCCAGTCAAGTAACACAGCAATAATCTCTCTTCCACTGAGAATACTTTTATTCACAAGGCAAAAATTGGAGTTAGACTTTTAGGTAGTGGGCAAGGCACTCGCAAAGTGAGCAAATCTATTTTTGCTCATAGAACTAATTTAATGTTTAAGTGCAACAAAAACACTAAATTAGCCATGAAGATCATGCATATCCAACGGCTTTCACCAGACATGACTGTGACCCAGGCCTCTAAATACAGAAATATTTCAGTCATAAGAAATCAACTCTATTATTTTCTGCTTCACCAGATATGATGTTTCCTTTTGACCAGCCATAGAAATATAATTTCCATTATAATAATTAAACATTTATTAAAATACTATATATTTAAGAGTTAATATATGGTCTCTCTCAGTAATAAAATATGGAATACTCTTTTTATCTATGCTATTTAGACCTCAAAACTTAAAGGAAAAACATTCATGCTGAAAACAGATCAATGTACAGCACTAGGTCAGAAATAGCATCTCTCAATTAAAACCCCGAGAACTTGCTGTGAAACTGTACATTGATTAACAATTCACTTTTTCCTTTCATCCACATATTTCGTTTTCAACATCTGGCAGTGAGTGGAACACAAACCCAGATTATCTGACACTGAAGCAAACCTAGCCTCAGTGTGTCTGTGACAGTCCATCCTTCTGGCAGACTCCAGGTCCTGTCTGTCAGAGACAGACTGCTCTGTGTCTTGGGTCATTTCTTACGCATGCAGGGCACAGTAGAATGTCACATTGCAATCCTGGGTATTTCATGCCTGGTACTTCATGCAGTGTCCTCTTTGCAAGTCTCCATGTCTCTCTCAATGAGGCATATGCACACACTTCCACACAAATAAGCTGCGTTTTCAAAAACATATTAAATATGAGACATAGAAGACTACAATGTTGTTAAAAGAAATGGCTAACACAGCCAAAAGAAACTTCCATTGAAAGTATGATGTTCTGAATATCTATGTGAACGTTTTAACTTCTTAATCTTAGCTGTTCACATCAACATTTGAGATATTTACTTTGCCACAAATATCTTTTTCTCTATGTACAAACAGGAAAGCAAGTACATGGATAAAAGGCTGAAGGCTGAACTTCAGCTTTCTGTTGCTATGGACTGTCCATGTCCAGTGGTGAGTAGAGTTTGGCAGCAGTGGCAAGGACACCTACCTGCAGTCGTCCCCTCCAGCACTGACCACGTATCTGTCTCCACTTGTGAATCGAATATTAGTTAAGTGGGCAGAGTGACCTAAAAATCGTTTGTGTTTTGCCTGAAAAAACCCAAACAACAGAATGAGAGAGTCTAAATATTCTGTACCCTCCTAAATCAAACAAGGCATGCATGTTTTTATCTACCTTTGTATTGCATCACATATTTATAACGTTTGAAAGTTATATGGGTTATCAAATGTGAAAGATCTCCTGAAGAAGAACTACTATTTAGCTGCAATGCAGATTAAATTGTCAGGCAATAAGAGAGCATTTGCAAATTGGGAACAATGCTCAAGCTAACACAACAATATGAAATACATCTTGTCACATGATTAACTTCCACGTTTTGTGTAAAATTCCTCACAAAAAAATGAAATAAATGAAATCAATGAAAAAAAATATTTTCATAGCAAGTGTGTGAGCAGTTTACCCTGTGCAGTCTCAAATCTTGAAAATTAACAGTGAAAAAAATTTAAAAAAACATTATAAATATGAATTATAAAAAACAGTGAAACAATTTTAACAGTGTTAGTGAAAAATCTGTAAGCTCTTCATCCATAAAGATATACAGATGGAACTAAAATCACCAGCTATCTTCCTCATTTGTCAAATGGATCAGAGGTGGAAATTACTAAGGGCTTTGAGATTTTCAGCAGGCAGGCACTATGCTAAAGCAGACTGGCAGACAATAGCAACAGCTACAACAGATTATAGCAAGAGCTCGTGCAGAAAATGGTAGGGAAACTCTGAGGCAGAGCATGTGTATGAGACTATAGAGCTAAAGCTACACAGAGGTATTAAAAAGCTACAAATTTAGAGAGAAAATATTTCCATCATATATCTTCTAGAGAAACAAACAAGGTCCTATCATCAATAGTACTTGGGGGTACAACCATGCAAAAACAAGTTCTTACAAATTTTTCAGGACACGGAAAGTCAAACAGTTTGACCATGCCAAAATCATCGCCTGTTACGAGATTGATTCCCGAGTGAGAGACACAAGCACAGTTCACATCAGCTTTTTCAGCATGCCTGGACCAGATTCCAATTACTTCATCCCCTAGAACACTGAAACAGAAGAGCAAGGGATTCTTTTGTAAACCATTGCAAAAACAAGAGCCAGGAAATAGAAAGCAGATTTCATATTGTAACTGGTTCTATAAAAATGCAATGTTTTCATTTTATTCTCACACGTGCACATCTTATATAGCTTTTATTCTTATTTATAATTAATTTTTGCATCATTCCATAATTGCTTCTGAAACTGATTCACTACATGCAGAAAGGCATGGTTTACATCAGACATACTGAACAGGGTCAGAAAATACCAGTTTCTTGTTTTTGTCTCAAAAAGGTGACAAAAATTGATTACCCAAGCAAAAACCAGAAATCTATCAAAATGAGCCTTGCAGAACCCTCTAAAAGCTGATAGTTTTAGTTGTGTACAGTAGCAAATAGTCAGGATTATTATTGTTTAAAGTGGTCCATATGTGGAAGAATTTCAAGTATTTATTCTCAATTTTTGTCTGAGGGTGATAATTAGAGGACAATAATTGAAAGCAGGCAACAGTGACTGAAATAAGGCACAGAAAGCCAGATCTGCATAGAACAGAAAACAAATTATTTAACTGTGAAATAAGAATAAAATATTATTATATTCATATTATACTTTTATTTATATATCATTTTTAATATAAATTATAGATAAATTATAAATTTATATGTGTATGTATTATACTTCATGTAATATCTTGAAAGAAATATAATATAACTTCAAGGTATTTAAAAGTACTTTTGTATGCCTTTTAATATGCAAATGTTAATAGCAACTTATACAGATACCATTAGTGTAGTACTGTAAATAAAGTTGAATTACCCCAGTAATGTATTGGGTTATCATGTTTTGATATATTTTAATTGTCCCTGTACTCTCATCACTATTTTGAAGAAGAATAGTGCAGTATTCCAGATAATTTGCAGAGTGCAGTGAAACAAATACTGAGGCTGCTAGAGTTGTATCAAAGGAGCTAGAGATACCCAGCGAGTACAAGGACACACATGAGAGATGAGTTTTATCAGATTCCTCACGGGTCAAACAGCCCCCCTCTAGTGAGGGATCTGCTCTGTGCTGCCTTCTGCCGTGCTGCACTTAGGGGAGCTGCTGCCAGGGCAGATGGGTGTGTTAAAAGAAAATACCTGACTGAAGGGATCAAATATGCTTTTAAATAGTAGGTGCTTCTGGAAGTTCCAGGTTTTAACAGCTGTAAATATGTGAACCATTTACCTTGTCCAAGTAGCCCATGTTATTCTGTCAATCACAGCCTGGTCCACAAGCTGCTTTCCTGAAGGCACTTCATACACTTGCCTTTTGTAAGACCCCGTAGAGACCTTTGAGGTGACCAGAGAGAATTTACATTAGCTTGTTTCAAAAGATGAAAGTATAATTCCAGAGGGCTTTGAAAAGCATTTGTGTGACAGTTACTTCCTAAAGTAACTTAGCTATGAAGAAAACTCAGTCAAGGAGTTCAAAATACTCAAAAATCTATACAAGCACAAAGCAATAGTGAGAAAGCATAAGAAATCTTAACATTTAAATGTCGAATTAATAAAACATAACTGAAACAACTCACATTCTGCACATAAGTGTGTTAGTGTGTGGGCAAAATAATAATGCAAAATACATTCCTATCTTGAAAACTGACATCAAGGTGTTCCTCTTAGGCTGTAACTGTTGATTTGATGATGAGAGAAGCTTATTTCTCTTCTCAGATGCAAATAAAATGTAGAAAGCATATTATATATCCTTTTTTATTATTTTAAGAAATGTCTTAAGCCCTTCTATAGCTGGAAGTTGCAACACCATAATTTTGGTGCTGCTCTGCAAAGGCTAGCACTAAAAATACACATAATGCCATCATGCTGGTCAGGGAGATGAAGAATTCATAGGTCCCCAGGCCCTGCAGAATGACAGACTGTACTCCTTCCTCTTTTAAGACAGCCCATCAGCATCAGAGGTAGAAAGGCAGGGAGACACATCACAGGGGGTTTGAAATCTGTCTCTCATTTCTTTGCTTATTTTCTCTATTTAATCTCCAGGAAAACTATTCAAAACTAAAGGCATCCACTTACCACTACAACAAAGTAAGTCTAGTGACAACAACATACTCCAACACTTAGTTACAAAAGTTAGAAGTTGTCAAGGGAGAACACTTGCAGAGTATCTGTCATGAGTATGTTTTCCATTCAGTACCTTGAACAATTAATGACTGATACCTGGAGATAAGAGCTATCGGCAGAGAAGTCCATCTGGATTACAAAACTTGGGATGTCTTTGCAATAGCTGATTCGATTTAGTGTGGGACCCAAAGTCAGATCATAAAAATCCACTGCATTCTCACTGGAACCAACTGCTAGGTAACGGGAGTCTGGGCTAAACCTGAACAGATAAAAGGGTGTCATGAACACAGGTTGGCACTTAGAACAGATTATAATATTTGAGAAGTACAGGAAAATTTGCATTTCAAGTATGTGCTATCCAGAACTAGAGGGAGGCAGAGTATTTAGTCTGCTAAGAAAAATAACTTTTGAAATTAAATTTTCAGGGAATGCATATCCAGCAGAAGGTGGCAATAATTTTGGTACAGATTACACATAAAAGTGAACTGGGAACATCTCTTGAATAACTCTGTTCATTATCTGATTTCATGACCACCTCATGCTTTAACAACTTGTGACAGCCCCCTGATGACTCTGACTCCCTGATGCTATACTTACAAGGTTAAAAACCAGAAAACTGAAGTGCTGTAACTGAAGAAAAGCCAGAACTTCTAGATGAAATGTGCTAAATAAAAAAATGTAAAGCAAACCTTTTGTTTGCCCCATGTATCTTTGCACACTGGTTTCTTTCCTCTAGTTTTCCTTTCTAGTCTTGAAACTCAGCAACCCCCTAACTCCTAGCAGAGCTCTCCTGCAAGGTCTCTTTGCTTATATTTCTCTCTCATCCCACTTTGCTCTCCCAAACTTTCCTTAGCTGACCATGACCAATTTATCTCACAGAAGGAACAGTCTGTTCCTCCACTCAGGAAACAGAAGCAAAATTTTACTTCTAACTCCTTTCTAACAAACACAACAAAGAGCAAACTGACAGACTGGCATTTCCATTTTCTCTCACAACCCAGTCTTCACTTCTAAGCTTCTGATCTCATTTTACCTCCTACGAATCCCTTCCCTTGAGTGTGTTGACCATGCCACACACTCAGTGGTGTCACTGGCAAAGCTCCCACTGTCCCTGCTGCCACCGAGATGTCAAACAGCAGCGGTCCACACACCAGCCCCCGGGGAACACCACTTGTCACTGCTGTCCACACCACCAGTTGTTTTGGCTGATGCTCTTATCTTTGTGTACCACCTCCTCCTTTTTTGTTCCTGGTATCAGGGTAATCACACAAATTCCACAATTTACTCATTGATTCTAGCTCTCTGAAATATCATTGCAATGCTCCTCAGAACACAGAATTGTATTTTTAAAAACCAAAATATTAGAGATTTCTAGCATACTACAACAGAAAAGGCATTTTATCTTCTGACCTGATATCTTGGATTGCTGATCTTCTGTCCCTTTTTTTTCCCCAAATTTTTAGAGAGGTCACAAGCAGGATAATAAATTCTCCATTTTTCATGCCAATAGCTACCATATCACCTTCTGGGCTGTAACAAACAGTACGAGCTGCATGTCCTAAACTGACTTTGTTCAGCATCTTCTGTGAAAAAATAAAAACCCAGAATAGTAACTGTTACTATTTGTCCATATGTTAAAAGCATCTTATACTAATAGTCTGCAAACAGGCTAACAACATCAGATAGATTATTTTCAGGATACAATAAAGAACAGGTTTCAAGTCTGCAACATCATCACAAGTCTATTTTTTTTTCCTAAACAAGTATTCTCCAACACCTACCTTTTCAGCAATATCCCAGAGTCTTACTGTGCCATCTTCTGCAGCAGAAAGGAAAAAATCTCTGGACGGATGCGTTGCTAGGCCCCAGATTGGTCCATCCATATGACCATTAATTAGAATGTTACATGCAGCATTTTTCTCTCCAACTTCAATTATTTCAGCATTTCTTGTCCCAACGAGAATTTTCCCCTTGAACAATAGTGAAATTATCTCTGATAAAATATATTAACCTCTCCTGATGAACAGTAATTAAAACATAATCTAGAGCTATAGTTCTGTCAAGAAAGTTTGCTTAAGTCAAGTTTTTAAATAATCAAAGATGATTTATTTTTTTAAACTCCTCTGATTTATTAAAGTACAAAGCTCTGTAGAAATCATGATGCTAGTTGAATTACTGCTTGTTATTTGATATTTGATATCTAAAGTGGGAAAAGAAAATGGAAAAGAAATCCTTAATTAGTCTTTAATAAATATATATATAGAATATTATCCTAAGAAAGACTGAGATCTCACAAAGTAGATGTTTTTCTGCCACAGTATCAGTTGTAGACACCTTCTAGCTTAGTCTTTTATTTCAAATACTAACTATAAGAGAAAGCAGAACTAATTTATGTGATATTTAGAGATCCACCCACAAATTATAAGCTTTATTTTACAGACAGGCAGCTTTCTTTACCTTGCCTCTACAAACAGAGCGAACACAATCAGTGATTTGTCCCGTCTCTAGTCTGAAGGCACGACATCGTTTCAGCTCCTGATCCCATAGCTTAACTGCTCCTCCTTCCTTTGAACTATGAAGACATCAGGAAGAACCATGAGCATAACAGCTGGCACAAAAAGGACAATTAATGGAGGAAATAACTACATTATTTAATGTAATGTACTGCAAATGAGACATTTTAATGTATTTTAAACTGTTAAACATTCAGTTTGACTGAACAGTTGATGTTAACACACTGAGCCTCACAGCCAAGCAAGACACACTTGATTCCAAGTCCTCACTGTTCCACTTTACAGAACAAGTTGAAAGATGGGTTCTGCTAAGCTTAGTCTGAATGAGTAGCTCTGAGGGAATCTGTCTAGTCAAAAGAGCAGTTAAGTGTGCAAACTGCCACCTTAATAATCAGACAGGCAGAGATTTTCAAATTATAGTTGAGAGAAACAGAAAAGGTATGTGTTTTACTTCTGTGAAATAAATGACTGAAGATTTTCACTTTTGTGAAAACTTTATTTTCACTGCTGTAAAATAAATTACGCAGATACAGCAGAAAAAACACACAACTAATAGGTATTAATTATGAAAAACTAAGTATTTCCCCCCCACTTGCAAAAAACCCTGATATTTCAGTACAGAACACATTCAAATAAAAAGTTTCTAAAAAGAAGATAATGTTTACTGAAACAGTGATAAATCAGGCATCTATAGTTGAGCTGGGACATCTCTTGTCTATCTTCAATCTCCCCTAACGGAAACAAAAATACAGTGTTCCCCAATATTGAGCTGCTTGTGTTACAGCTTTGATTACTGAATGATCCCTGACAAAGAACTTCAGAATGTTTGATCACAATTACTGATTTTGTACTACTATTGTTATTATTAAAAGAACTATAATAGATTATAAATTGATACTCCTTGCAATAGCATATTATTTACTTTCCACAAGCACTGTTTTGACATATGACTGATCATTATACTCAGCAAGAAGATTTTACCAAAACAGGGCGGTGAACTGCAACTAAGGCAGAAAAAAGCATGTAATATTCCTAAATGAAAACTTGTTTTGCATACTGTCAATACTTCATTTTCCCACCGGAGATTGATTCTGGGTTCTTACTGTTATTCATTACTATTTGTTTCAGGTCAAATACTAATTATCAAGAGCCTCTGAAGCTAAGTAGTACAGAGAACATCCTCCAAATAAAATCACAACAACGTTTATAAATAGCAGAAGGAAATATTTCAAGCACAGAAATAAGTAAGTTTTCAGTTGAGTCTGAAAAAATAAGTGGCCTGTGTCCTGCAAAATGGGGCACTATCATGTCATCGGACAGACTGTATTACAGCTGAAGCATTTTTTTATCATTAGGAAGGCACCAAAAAAATTAAAATGTTTGAGGAGGTATTTTGCTTGCAAACCCCAGAAACAAAGGACCTTGGTGTACCTTAGATTTGAGAGAAGACAGCTTGCCTCTGCCATCATAACTAAGATCTTTCCTTTCCTGACGTTGTGCATCATGCTGCTATAAAATGTGTCATTCATGTACTTAATCACAACTGCGCAAATTACTCGGCTTAACAACCTCAGTACATCTTCAGTGAAAGAAGTAACCAACAAGGACTAGGTAACTTCTTAGTGCTTAAAGCTAAGTGGGTGCTGGAGCTAGATAATCTATAAGGCCCCTTCCAACCCTAACCATTCAATGATTCTAAATTTCAGACTAAATGCTTTCTCTTATAATCCATGGGAAAAAGAGCTAGTTGAAGTTCACACGGGGTTACCTGCACTCCGGAGGTGGCGGCTGCTCTTTTTCTTAACACCTATCAGGGATCTGAAAGGGACTACTCTTCTACCTTTAATGTCTCAACTAGTGTTGATGGGATGAATCCAAACCATTTTTAAAGAGTACATGTGCACGCAGAAAACAAAGAAAATAGAGCACTCACGGCCTTTCTTTGCCTCCTGTAACAATCAAACCATCCCTCAGTGTGGTATACATTGTGAAAACAGGTCCGTTGTGAGCTTTGGCCACAATTCGTATCAAGATATGGTCTTTCCAAACACAAACATCTCCACTGATAGTACCTGTAAATGTCAAGTTATTCTGAAAAGGGGAAAAATATACTCATCATCTGATTCTGAGTAAGGTAAGAAGAAAAACATACAGAAATAAAGATCATCACCATTTGAATTTAGACTAAATTGCTTTTATTTGCTGCTGCAGAAGAGGAAACTGTGGAAGAGGCATTAAGGACCTCTAGGGACAAAACAATGAGTTACTATATTCCTTCTTGATGTCTGAAAGATGCTTTCTTGTAGCTTGAAGAAAATCATTGCATTTCTTTTTGCAAGAAGAAATGCAATGACTTAAGCTTCAGCCATAGGGTTATCTATGCTTTCAGCCTATCAGGTGTGCAACATGTGGCAAAAAAAGTAGGATACCACAGTAAGTACTGACATTCTACACAAGCAGGCAATTTGCACCCCCTTGCTATGTATGTTATGCTTGCAGTAATTTTTGTGGTTAAGTGAAGAGACTCACAGGATTACAGTAACCTGTTCTTTACTTCTGCTTCCTGCTCTTGAAAAGTAATAAAAATAAATGTAATTACCTCTGAAATTTAAGGGCAATTTATTAGGATTCCAACAGAAACTGGTTATTGAGCAAAACTGACTTAGTAACTTACATGAATCCTCAAATTCAGTATCCTGTAGTATCACCATGTTTTAAGAGTATCAGTACACATGTACACGTGTGGCACAAACACTTTCCTTGACTGAAGTGGGTTGATGCTTTACACCCTTTTTTTGAAGGGTGCACGTGTGTGGCTCTAACAAAGTGAAAGAGGACTGGAAATGAAGTTGAGAGCAGATCCTCGGATCATCCTCACATATCTGTTGGGCTGTTTCCAACTTCTGTTCAGGGACAGCTGAACTAGCTCCTTTTGAGACAAAAACAAGAGCACTTCCAGAACTGCTCCCTACAGAAGTATGGAGAACACACCAGGTTTGGCTTTATTCAGTTTGCACAGCATTTCACAAAACCCCTGCAAGCTCTGCATCCTCAAACCTCATACCAAACTTCAGGCCATTCAGCATACAGCCTGATTCTCACACTAAGAATCTGTCTCTTCATAGGAAAGTTTACAGAGGTTTCTCAAACCTCTGACTAATGCCTGGGCTGGGCATCAATAACAATTATCATTTGGAAAAAGTCCTGTTTCTTTGTCAGACCTTCATCTAAATCAGGCAGATATCACTGTGGAAAAGAGATAGTGTGGCAAAAAAAGGAAACCGCAGGCCAGTTGAAGTTTCGAAAATCCAAACTGATGGGGCAAATTCAGTCTGGACCAACCAGGCAGATGGTGAAACAGGACAGAAATGCAGGTGATCAAAGCAAAGTACCACTTCACAAAAGACAGCTGTGACTTTCTGCCCAGCTGAAGAGATGAGTACTGCTCATGCAGAGCAACTCCGGAAACAGCAGTGCCATGGAACTTAGCAACAAGGCCTGCACACGTCCAAAAACCCCCAAAGCAAAAGAAACCTCTACTGCAGTCGTCTAACAGCGTCCAACATTAATGAATGCCCAGGACAACACCGCTCTCTGATCACCCATGAGCAGTAACACATACAGATTGTAAAACAATCACCTCCGTGTGGGCAGAAAATTAGCCTCATTTCTACTGTTTGGCTCTGCCTAGAACCTGCCTAGATTCAGTTTTGTTTTACCTGGATTAAATAACAAGCAGTGTGTTATCAGTTCAAAGCATCTATGTTTGTTTCTCCAGGAAACATACAAACCCATAGCCTTTTCTGTTCTAAAGAGAGTTGATACTAGTTCTAACTAGCAGATAAGTATTAGGAATGCTAAACTGAATTTAATAAAACAACTGATACACTCACTAGCAGGTTATAAAAGTCTCTCTGAACTAAATAAAGGCAGAAGGGTAAAAAAATGTTTGTTTTTATGCATTTTCAGGTGGTTTGTTGAAGTACATACCGCTCCAAAAGCTACAGAAAGCATGGTCTGCATGCGGGCATCTTCTATGGAGCTCAGCAGCCCTTTTTTACTGAGAAGAGCTCTTCCAGCCAGTGTCCAGAACCTTACATGTTTAACTCCCACAGAAACAAACTGTGTATCTGAATCGGGCCTGAATTCTGCTACAAATATACGCTGGTTATGACCAGCTCGGCTGGCAATTTTGGCACCTGGCAGAAAGAGAATGGACATTTTGAATTTGCTGAGAAAAATACACATTTCTGGTTAAAAAATGTTAACATAATTTTGACCCATATGAAGATTCCTCAGTTGGGATCCTTAGCTGCCATTCTGAATGTGTATCAACCCTTAATATGAGCACAGGAATGTTCTGACCACACATCTTTCATCCGACCTAAGATTGTATAAATACACATCTGACATTGCATCCACCCCCACAGGATCTATCATACAAGCTGTGTAAGACCAGTTTTTATTAACTCTATAGCTGATCTTTAAAATTCTGAGAGTTACTAGTTGATCAACAGCAATCCCCAAAGAGAGAGGAAGTAAACCTCTAAAACTAGAGAATCAGGTCATAATCTGGGCATGGCTTTGCCAGGCAGAAAGGAGATGAGGAAAGGAGCTCACCAAATCTCTTTAGCCTAAATCCTGAATACAGATCAAAGCTGATCTGAAAACATAGCTTAAGACACCAATTATATAAAATGCACAGAGGATCTGTCCTGGCACCACATTTCTGCAATTTGCAGCTTTTGGGAATACTTTTAGGAGTATGACAACCTAGTCAGTAATCAGACTTTAGAGAAGGTGGAAGTAATAATAATAATAATAATAATGACAATTTTAAAAAAAAGAAAACCCTACATTATTCTAACTGGAAATCAGTGAACTAGCTTGATCTTAACACAACAGTTTCAAAGGACATATATTTAGCAGTCACTAGAATGGGTAAACACATCCATCTGGGATCTTGTACAGAGCATGGTACACAACATTTATTGTAGTAATTTTTGATCGGCTGATACTTCAATGTTACAATTGCTCTTGACTCAAGCCAACATACCTCTAGCAATGTAAACACCTTCTACAAAAACAGTCACTTTCCTACCTTCCTGCCACTTCCAAATGGTAATGGTATGTTCGGGATCCAGCCCTACGGACAGCAGCAGTTTGCCAGTGGCACTGAAACTGACTGAGCACACGCCCTTGGAATGGTAGCACCGCAGTACCGACAGCGTCTGCTTGTTCATTGCATCCCACACGTGAATAGAAGGAGCTGTAGCTGCACAAATATAAAAACATGCCATTAGCATTCATTTTGAAAATGTGCAATAATTTGCTTATTGAAGAGGTTAATACTTTTTAATAAGACAAATAAAATCGCTGTGATCAGATGGGGGAAAAAAAGGAAAGAAAAGAAAGGAGATTTTGGCCTCCCTTTAGAAACCAATTTATGAGAAACAGGATCACTAGGCAGGATAAACAAGTTGGCCTCATTACATTACCAGAGATGAAAACTTTGCTTAACTTGTTATGGGACTTGTGAAGCACAACAGAAGTTCTAACAGCAAGCTGTCTTCTCCTGTTTTTCTCCTAGTAAAGCTTAGGTCAGCATGCTAACTCAAGAACCTTCATAAATAAAGCTGCTCATCAAGAATGTAACTTCTACATGGGGCTTTTGGACAACTGATAGCTACAGAGAAATCAGTTTACAGTGCAAGGCCAAAATCTCCTTTCTACAAAATGGCCAGCTGTCTGAAATGCTTGCCCTCTCAGGAGAACATCAGCAGAATTGCCAGTTTGCTTACTGATGTAGAAGACCTATGGTATTTAGTTTGTGTTGTTTAGACTGTAAGCTCTCTGCAGTAAAAACTGTCTTTCCATGCTACTAATGTATGTGATTATCTCTACCGTGATGACAGCTAGTTTTTTTCCCAAATGCAATGCCTTCCCAAAGCATCTTGCAATCCATGTATAGTTTACAATCTCTGAACAGCATCTAAGGCATTTCCAGGACAGTAAGATTCTCAAACTTCTTCACTTCTGATCTCTAATAAATTTGATTGCAGAGTCTGGAGGTTACTGGTTCTTGTCATAGATCCAGATTCACATAAACTAAATTCTCTTTCAGATTCATGCTTTGTGTTTCTAATCAGCTAAATCTAGGCCCTCAAAGGCACACATGTGATGGGAAACAGTAGGCACAGGGACTTAAGCAAAATTTCAGCCACATGAAACTCAGTTTTTGAGCACAATTCCACAGCTGTTCCAAAACAGTCTTTAGAACAATCTTCCTAATTTTTTTTTTATTTCCCATTGGGATTTCCTCTCATGGCAGCAACATGGTGCTATCATTACCTTTTGAGAGGTACTACAGCATGGTATGGACATGCCATTAAAACAGAAAGGGCAGGGGTTGACAGCAACTGTCATGTCCCAAAAATTGTCAGTAAACTCCCTGCTGTTCTTACGGGAAACTGAGGGACAGGAAAGCTTCCTCATGGCTCTGAACTGTTTTTCACTCTTCAACACTCCCCTTGGTGAAACTCTGTATTACACTTGACTTGTGCACCTGCCCTATAACCTTGGCCAAAATTTTTCTTTTGGGTGGCAGACAGAAACTCTCACCTAGATTTCCTGAATAAGAACTGACAAAATCTTGCAGGACAGAGAACATGGACTCTTAGGTCCTTCTACTCGATGGAGTCCTTCTGAAAGTCTCTGTCCTGACACTGCATCCTGCCTATGTACTCAACACCCTCGCAAGAGAGATGTTCTAAGGTGTCACCTTCTCTGAGCAGTTAGATAAAGCTACTGTGGGCTGGCAGGACAAAACATGTCTTCAGAAAGGTGGACCAAATCTACACCCAGTCATTAGGAAACTTTATTTGCCATTCCACCCTATTACAAATATTACTGCTTCAAGAACCCCTGCATCACTATAGACAATCGAAAATTGGAACTAGAAAAGCAAAAGTTGTTAGTAAGAAGGATGCCAAATAGCCACCAATAAATTTTGAGTGAAACTATTCAACTTTCTAATGAAAACAGGCAGTAGCTTGGATTCCAGACTAATGGTTCCATAAAGAAGAAGCAAGTTAAGAGTGCTTGTTTCAGGCATTGACAACAGAATTTAGTAATATACACCAGCTCAAACTGAAGTTGCAGTAGGAAGAAGGCAAGTGAGACAGGGAAAGTGTCCAGGCACCATATGCAGGACTACAGATGTTCTTTCATATAAATATCCATATCGTCATTGCTTTTTTAAATACAGGTTAAAAGTGTGGGAAAAGGTACCTATATTTTTCCTCCCAGTCTTAGAGCAAGCACCATTTGCCATATTTAAGAGAAGTCAACACACATTAAAGATGTCAATGTACATTTGTTCTTACAGAACAAGTTTTAGATCCACATGAAGATTATTACACTTTCTAGTACACATGACCACACATTTATGCATCTCTGAAGATTCTTCACAAGACAATTATGGCTGCTCAACAATGAACTCAATGGCACATGATGGTGATGAGCTTTTACAATTACAGTTGAAAAAAACAACATATTAATAAAAAATAGCTCACTCAAGACTGTCAAAATGTCAAAGACCCAAAATGATATGGAAAAATTTAACTGACATCAGAACAAGCATTTTGGATCAGTGGTAATAACTGCATGACAATTGTACATAAATGTGAAAGGTGATTAGTTTTTTCACTCAGTCACCTAGGCCTCCTCAATGGAATTACTTTAGAAATGAATGTTTAAAATTACACTCGGTTGAAGGTCTAAACCAAATGTTGTCAGCCCCAACATGTCTACAAAACTGGCAAGCATACACAGGAATGCTACAGTAGCAGTATGCATTAGAACTCACTAATCACTAATCAGCAAGAAGGGAATATGCTTCAACAAGAGCAGTTTTTTCAGTGTGTTCTAACATTTTTAATTTTTCTGTATTTACAGTATGCTGAGCTGTTTTGACTTATATTCAGTGCTGACAGTAACATGACTGACACAGGGGGTTTAATAAACTAAAAATGAATTCACGTCACTTACGGCTCTATAAAGCTGCAGATGGCTGCTAGATAGACTAACTACACCTGAAGATGTTAAAATTTTATTTCCCTTACCTGACATATCTGCTGAGTCTCCTGTAATGGAAAAGCAGCAGAAAAATAATTAGATCAGAAATAGGATAAGTGCTAAAGAAAATATATGCCACATTCAGTGTAATTTCTTAACACACACCTTGATGTCATCTTTTTGCATTGCAGCAGCACCAACACTGCTATTAAAGATGAGTAATTACTGATAAAAGGAGGTCGCATCAGAAATAAATCATAGAATGCATATACTGAACGAATGAACATATTTTGATTTCCATTTTGAGCTACAACACAAAAATCTAGTTTTGGTGTACATTAGGTCTCTCTCAGCCAAAGTAAATGAAAATACATCTTTTCATGTCATTGACATTTTAACAAATTAAGTGGGAAAAAAATGCTAAGTAGCATTTGAGTACTTGAAGATTCAATAAATCTTTTGAAGATTTAAATCATGATGGTGACACTATTTGTGCCAACTATATCAGTAAGAAAAATAGCAGCAATTAAGTATGTTCTTTATAGAGTACATACACTCCTCAACATCACTTCAAAACCAAAAAATAAGTGCTGCTTTAAGACAGTTCACTTCCAGCTCATTTTCAATTCTCTGCTTAAAAATGTATGTAATTTTTAAGTGTCATCTGCCCCTGATTTGTGCGCCTTAATCCACATTACAAAATAGTTAAAATTGTTCTACTGCTAGTTAATGTAGAAATGGTTATGAAAATAAAAAAAAGGATTAAGTCCTGTGTTTTGTCTTGGGTAAGACGAACACTGTAGAAGAAAAATTTTCACATTCCTCCCCTACAGAAAGGCAAACAGGGCCAGATTAAAAAATATGATGAAAAAGCAAATTCTTAAAGATTTAAAAGGTTTGTAATTCCTGCAAATGTTCTTTGCAATCAAACCATAGACAAAAATCTGCTGATGATTTTTTCCATTTAAATAATTTCCATTAAAAATTTGTTTAAAATGATATGAGGCAAGAAACTCACCAAGAAAGGACAGTATTTTAGCTAAGTTACTATTATCAATGAGTTGATTTTAATGAGACATGCACCTAAAAATCCAAAAGACACAGGAAAGCAGGTAATAAACTCTGCAGAACTAATTGTATTTACATGAAACCTCTAAAACAAACCTAAGGAAAAAAAAATCTATTTTGGCTGAAATCAGATAGCAAGGGTTTTTTGTATTCTATGCACTGAAGAAAATAATGTGGGTTTGAATCTGCTGAGAAACAACGGAAGGTATGAAAACTACAACCAGACTGTAGGGCTACAAAAATCACTATTCTGCAAAATCAAGAAACAGCAATTTCTACCAGCTATGCAAATGAACAATGGGGTTTTTCTTTTTTTTTTTTTTTTTTTTTTTTTTTTTTTTTAACCTGGTTAGTTCATAGATCTTAATGTCACTATGAAATATATATACATTTTCCCTCTAAATCTAAATTTATCTGTAGGGAACACCATTAGAGCTTTGGTTCTGCCTGGAATATTACAACTATATCCCATCCAACCACCAAGTAGGTATTATAAATCTACCTGATGAGATAAAACCTACACAGATTGACATGTATTTTAAGAAATGAAGGTTAGCTCTATTCAGCTTCTTTGGAAGGGCTATGACTCTTTGGAAGGTCTAACATAAACTGATAGTTCAATACAACCAGACTAATTTAATGGGGCTTAAGATTTCTGAAAAAATAGTTTTGATAATACTCCAAACAAAAGATAAGTTCAATCTTTCATGCCTCAATATTTTTGTCAACTTTATTCAATTACACTCAGAGAAACATATAAAGAGGACAGGTAACTGAGTAACACTCATACAAACGGAGATAGCATAATCAAATATTTTTGTGATTTATCATGAATTTACAAGGCCCTGATTGCATGCTCTTATGTTAATTCTTTTTACAAAGAAATACAAACATACCTACTTGGCCAGTTGCCACTATGTTGATAAACTTGGGGTGCTGATTCACAGTGAGGCACAAAATATCATCATTGTGTTCCTGGTAAAATGACTGAGAGCCTAAAAATAAGAAAAAAAACCAAACCAAACCCTAGTTCAACTTTAATTAAAACATTTATACAGACAGAGACATGGCTAATGTTTGAAAATTTTACAATATTTGTTAGAAAACAGCATTATGGTCATGTTGCAATATGAAGCTTAAAACCAGAAAACAGAAACTCGTAATTTTTTATCTTGACTTCAACACACAGCACTCAGTAACTCTGAACTATTCCCTCAAGTTTTCCACATCAAGTTGCTTAACTATCACAGAAACAAATGGCATTTTGTACTTTTTAAAAGGTCTAAGCTATCTAAACTAAATGGGTTATTGGGAATTAATGTATGTGACACAGATGACTGCAAAGTAAACCGAATAAAAATATTAACTTATTCTTAGAAAAAAATTAAATTACAATGACCCCATTGTTCAGCTCTTTTAGTTTCTGTGATCATTTCAACAGGCAAATTTCAGAAAGCTAATACCAAAAAAACCAAATCTTTACTTCCTTCAAAGTTTAGTCACCAGGAATATTTCAGTATTCTTGTTTGCTTATGCAGCTATTATGAATATTTTCTACAGACTGAAATTTTAGCAACAAATAATATTTTTCCACATACTTTTACAATACTTAAAGCATATTAATTACTTTATACACTGTAGCTCCATGTGTGCAAAGAAACATTTTCCCTCCAGTGGGTTTTCTCCTACCTGTCGCCACATTATACAAGATCCCAATAGATGCAGTGTGATAAATTACATCAGCACCATCATTCAAATAGTGCACATTGTTTCTGCAGTCCTTGCCTCGATACCCAAATACCAGCTCCAAAATTAGGTCCTAAAAAAGATATTCACATCAATAGACACTCAAAACCATAAGGCACTTACGAACTTGACAGTCTTCTGTAGGCTTTTATTTTTTAATGACGTCCCTATGTAGTAAAGGAGTTTAACAACATCTCAAAGCAACAGAAACTGAGCTCGTGCCTTCCCTGTCAGTTTGCACGGCTGCTCCTGCTTGTCACACACAGCTGTGTCACCCTTTCATACCCATCAGGGGGATGCAGCAGAATGTGCACATATACAGAATGTGCACAGACATATATATACACTGAAAGAGATACTCATACACATAAATAAATAAATAAACTGCAGTAAAGAATAAAGCCCTTTGAATGTGGAAGATACTAAGAAACAAAGAATGACAAGTCCTGGTCCACAGTTTAATTCCTGCTGGCAACTAGAAAGCTGAATTACAGTCTAAAACTTCTAGAGCACTGCTGTCAGAAAGCTGTTTATTATGCTACACCAAATATTTTGCAGCATCAACGATATTTGGGTTGGTATGAAGAACTGCATTTTCGAAGGTTAGATGAAATTTCCACTTCAGATTAATCGAAAGTTGGTATATTTATTTGCAATTGTTATGTAATGAAAAAACAGGTGCCAAGGCTAAACTTATCATTAATACAATTTTTAAAATTATTTTTAAAACTTATCAATAACGAATTTGAAACGAAGTCTTAAAATAAAGTTTTAAAAGACTGGAATAAAAAATGCTTAGTTTTATTAGCAATAATACACCCTTTAACAATCCAGTTATCTAAACAAAGCATCCTGCTTTCTACAGCCAGTTCTAAGGTTTTATGATTACTAAGAATTCAGTTATACTCCATTTCATTTGCAAGAAAAATAAATAAAAGGCTTTTTTTAAAATTACAAGTAAAAATCCTCTCCCGCTTTTTCTGCTATTTACCCACTATTCACTATTTCCATCTTTGATACATTTAGAATAAAACGATCATTTAATGTGTTCGCAGATGTGTCATTTTCCGGCAAAACAAAATTCTACAACAAGAAGAGGAGATCAACACTTTTCTTACCTCTATAGGTCTCTTTTTTTTCCCCACATTATTTGTCTGAAGTTTCTCCGGCTGTGGCAATGCCCTACTAACTGGTGGTCTGAAATAAAGAACTGTGAATAAGAGAAGGCTGTCCGTCACCCATTCCATACTAACAGTACCTTCCAACCTGCTAATGCATAGGGAAATCTTACAGCCCTATCGTGCTCAACTAATATTCCTATTCATCTTTAAAAGAAATACCTCTGTCAGAGGAGAAAGATAAAACCTAAAAATCCTTTGTTTAACATACTAGGTTCTCTAATACTTCAACAATCTGTGGCTTAATGCAAAAGCTTGCTTTAAAATGATTGACCACTTTTAAAATATTCTTAGTTTTTTCTCACTATGTTTTTAAGGTACTTTCATCTTCTCTGTAGCAATTTTACTGGACAGAGGCTACCTGATTAATCTAATAATTCCTGTTCCCACATGCCTCCAGCAGACCCCTAACTTCTCCTGTTTTTGTAATAGTTTGTAAAGAACCCCAGATGCCCCTGCCCATTCACCCCTACATCAACTGAGATGTAGATATGGATCAAAGCTTACACGGAAGTAAACCAAGACCACGTAAATGCAGGAGTAACAGCCATAACTTATGTTCCACTGTTCTGAATAGCCCAGATTTAATTAAGAAGTCTCAATTAGATATGCTTAATGAATATCTGCAACATCTTTCACATTACATTCAACTGTACTTATACAAAGAAACACACACATAAATAAGCCTTATTTATTAAATATATGCAACTATTCCTAGTAATTGCAGGAGCATTGATTTTTGATTCTATAGATACAGCATTTGTGGCTGCAATAACAATCCTTCAAACTGGACCCTTAAGAGAAACAATTCATTTAAAAATAAATTCTACGTATACATTCAGTGACATCCAGATGATTTAATCCAGTAGGCAGTGCAATAAACTAATATCAAACATGAAGCAACAGGTCTCTTTCATATTCCTTTTTAGTATGAAGTATTTCTAATTTCATCTCTCCTCTTGAGTAATGACTTTGATTCAAAATAATGACTGTCTTCTAAGAACAATAGAATACGATTTGTTTGTACACTGTGTATTTTGAAGGACAGTTGAAAAGCGCTTTTTTCCCTGTTATTCAAATAAAATACAATTTTCTTAGATTTATTTCTTCATTTTCCCTGCCTAATTTTAGTACAATTTATAGATTGATGTCACATCACCAAACAAAAGATTTATACGTATTATAATGCAAACTACACTGCAAATATAAACTGTGTTCTGAGATATTCCACTTAGTTCCTCTACTGTTAGAAGCCTCTAAAGTACTTGTGGAAAAAAATTACAAAAAACCCCCAGATGACAAAAAATTTCTGTCTGGTGAAGAAGTCTGTCCATTGCTTGGATCACCCAAACGTGATCAAGTTTACCAAAGCTTCCTATTGTGTTAGACAGGACTGGAGGGAGGTACTTGAAATACTTAATTCAGCATCATACAGCTAGATTTTATGAAATGTGAAATCCATACAATAGAAAATCCAAGTGCACATCTGACAAGAAATATTGCTACTTTACACTGCACAGTTGGTTAACACTACGAATCTTTTCATGAGGGGGGGTATGGACTGCATTAAATTATTATTGGAGCAAAGTATGAAATAGTAATTTAAAGTTAAAATGAAAATTCAAGGCATGAAGGAAGATAAGTAAGGCTCATATTTCATATTCATTCATGAATAAGTGCAAATTAAGACACAGAACACTAACTTGAAGTATGGAGGAAGACTTCCCTAACTTCACAGAGTGGTAGCCTAACACTTGCTTTTTACTGCTCCAAAATTCTTTTTCTTAGAAAATTGACTTCTAATAAATGGGCAGTAAAGGCAAGATCTGGGGACATGGACCATACATAGCAAGGCAGGTCAGAAAAGGAGTCCAATATGGACATGCAGTAAAGGTCTGCTTCTTCAGAGACAAATATTAGAAGGTAGCAGCATTTAAATATACTTTTTCAGTGGTGCTTGAAATTCGTGTGGTGGGAATGTACCCCTAGGTTTCATTCTCAAAGGTCCTCAGTTAAAAATCTTTTTTCTTCTCTGAGGTTTGCAAATGGAAGGGAGTCACATATACCTTGAGACAGAAAAGCAGGACATTTGAATTTTTGTTTTTCATTGTCTGGACCTAGCTCACAGTCACAGCATCCTGACCTTTAGTATGTGAAGGTGACAAAGTAACCGCCGTAACTTTTGGAAAAGAGGAGGAAAAGCAAACCAAGCATGGTCTGGGCTGCCTTCATCATCTATACAAGCACACTTGCCAGTACAGGAAGCAGGGAATCTCTCTCATTTCTGTCAGCAATCTCAACATCCAATTCCATGATCACTCTTGAATCACTACTGTCTCTTAACTGTTTTTGCCAGGTTTTATAAATGACGTGAGATTCCTAGCCTGCCAAGCTATTTTTCCAGGTCTTCTCTTCTGTCCTATCACCACTGACTTCAAGCATTCCCTTCCCTAGTCTGTCATACTACAACAATAGCACTGCTAGGCCAATTCCTCACTTTTTCATTTTGAAAAATAAAGAAACTACACTTTTCTTTAGAATGTTCTAAACTGTCACCAGAGAAAATCTCCCAGCAGGTCATAATGTTTACCATATTAAGCATGGTAAACATAAGGAGAGAGGCCAACTAAAAGAGGAAAAAATGCTTGACTGTATTGTTCCCCACTTCCACAGCAGATGAGCAAATTCAGTTACAAATACCCTGATCAGGAAGCAACAGGTACCTCCCAGTGCCATAGAAGTCTTCTTATTACTGTGTGCTACCCAAACTGAATCAAGTCCAATCAAGAAAAACTACTGAAATGTACAAACAAAAATGTAAAGGCACAGATTCAGTATGGGGAATGGGCTTTCTAAAGGCACTTCAGTGATACAAAGAATAAAAACCTGCCCTTATTCATTGAAGTAAATGAAGAGACAGAGAAAAAGATAAACTAACGCAGCCCAGTTCCTGTTAATATTTCCTGAGGTGGGGGAGAAGAGAAAGGAATAAATCAGACAACTTCATTAAACATCTGAGGTAAATTTACATTAAGATTCCCTCTTTTCTTCTAAAAGTAATTTTTTTCCCAAAATCTTTTTTGAAATGGTCACACTGATCGCCCAAAATATTACAAATAAAGTTTTGGTTGGGTTTTGAAGTGCATTGGAATTTTTTGCATATGAGTAGAAGTACTGCTTAAAACAGAACAAATTCTAGTGCTTACAACCTCTGAAGTTAAATGACAAAATAATAACCAGTTCTCTGCCTGTGTAACCAAAATTCTCTAAAGAATGCATAGGGTTAACAAGTTAAATGAATTGCACATAGCTGTCATTATACATAAGTTGTTATTTCATGGTTAAGAATTATAGTTACTGAAACATATCTAGTAACTGATTTCTGTAACAAGTTAATGATATTAAGAGCTGCTAATCAAATTTTTTCCCTATCTACAATTTTACTTTCAACTGTAATTAAAATTTCTGAATTCCTTTGATGCTTCCATAATTACAGCTCATTTATTCAGCAACTAGGAGCCCACTTAAAAATGCAAGTTCCTCAAAAAGCATTTGTGCAAAAATGGTTTCTTAAAAGCCACTTACATAATTTTGCCTTTGAAACATTTTTTTTTTAAATTAAGTAAACACAACATGTACCTTTCTCTTTTAAAACACGGAAATTGGGAACAATGCTGAAGTGCCGAAAATTGGAAGACTGTATACCAGTGATTCTGTTGGTCTTAACCATTAGTTTCCCCAAGAATCAGCTTTCCACTGTCTTGTTACCTCTTCTCTCATCCCATGCAGCAGCAATAAAATCAAACAGCAAGTAGAGTAGGGAGTACTGCAGAAATGTGAGACTGGCATGCTGTTTGTGGTGTGTGCTGCTTCTACTGGCATGTTGTAGAACTCAAAAAGGCTTCTGGAGAGGAAGAAATACAGTTGTCAAAGGCATATTAAGAACTATAAAGAAAATCACAATGCCACTTTACTCAGCTGTGAAGCATTGACACCCAAGATAGGATTGCCAGTCTACACACAGCAGGAAAAAATCCCAACCTTCTTGAAGGAAGGGAAGTAGAAAAAGATATATTCCTCTCTGTTCCAGACACTTTTCTAGCTGAGAGAGACGCATGCTGATGCTTTTGATAGAGAAGGAAATCTTTAAATGTGGCTTCCTGTGGATTACATTGCAGCCAGCATGTGGAAAAATGTCAGATTCTAGATTTAACAATCGTGGCAAAAATTTCTCTAGTACTTTGAATAACAGACTAAGAATTGTATCAACAACTAATGTCCTGCTTTACAGATGAGGGTAAGGGAAGATTGAGCAAGACTGCCCAATCCACCTCCTGCTCACTCCAGAATGCTTTGAAAGACTTCATATTTTTAATTTCTGATTTGTCATGGACAATTCTGCAACTGTCTCATTATTGTTCCTCTAGAAATTAACAGAACACAGCATAAAAAGCCCTACTTCCACATGTCAGCTTCATACTTGACACAGAGCACTCAAACCTCCTCTCCTTCCTCCACTCCTACCCTGGCCCTAATTCACTTATGTCCCTGAAACACAGAGGGAAAAATGAGTTGGAGGGGAAAAAAAACCAGAAAAACTAAATATAGCAGAAGAATATTTGAAGTTTGATGAAAGCAGTAAAAACTGAAAGGACCTGGTTCTGACAGAGGTTTACATTACTGGAACTGAATATTTCTCTGCTGCTTGGTTCTAGAATGTGGCATTTTTATAACATTTGCTGTCTGCTAATCCTTTGTGATAGAATGGGAGAAGAGGTAAAACAATCTCACATTTTACAACTGCTTGAGAAGACCATTTATACTTAAAGGCTCTACAGATACAAATACAGGTTGATATCATCCTTAAGTAATCATTATAGTACATTTACATTTGTACGTTACCACACAACAGAATAAAGTGAATGTACATTGGTCAGGAAGACTTTTACTCAGCTGTATTGTCTCACAGGTCACCTAAACAATTTATCTAAGTATCTGTCCAGGAAAGACTAATTCTATATTGATCCAGAGCAGTGGAACTGGAACTCAAATTACAAGCACGTATGTATTCTCTTCCCAATTAAGTTTCAAGATAACGACTTGAGCATTTAAAAGCAGGAATGTTGAAGGACATGAGAATACATTTTCCAAGTGCTTTTTTTAAAGGTGTGAAAGCTGAAGATATTTTTTATTCGCTATTTAATGTGCAGCAAAGTGACTAATGGCATATGCAACACACAGTGGTCATATACCTGTGTGCATACCTCACTGCATGCTCAGGAACTGTGTCAAAAAGATGGGAAGGAGAGTATGAACAACATGTTGGGGTGAATTCACATATGGATAGGGTCAGTTCGTGCATGTGGAAGGAGAGTTCCAGCCATCTATCATAAGGGCAATAAATACCTTAATATTGGCACATTATTTTTAAAATGAAAATAGATTTGGTATATATATTTTAATATCTCCTGTTATGAAACTATAAAAATCGAGTATAAGCATTTTGAAGTAGTTTCTGAAACAAAGAAATCTCTTTTTCACAATTTTAGACATAGCTTCAATATTACTACCCCTTGTTGTATGATGCTGTATTTCATTCCCTATTTTCCTCATTGTTACTGAGTTTCTAAAGTTATTAACAGAATAAGGAATGATTTTCTGTTATACAGCATAGGTAAACTACCACCAATTCTTTGAGTTCTGTGGTAACTTATAACAGTATAATTTACAATATTTATTTCTGTTTTAAAAATACGACTATTATTTTGGGCACAATTTCATAAAGCAAATTACAGCTGTTGGTACAAAAGGAAAAGTCCCTTCCTGTGCAGGGCACCAAAGCAGCACTTCATACTCAGAGGGTCTTGCAGAGAATTTAGCAATTGATTTTGCACTACTCTTCAGCATGAAGTGTCTTGCACTGCCCTCCCCAAAAGCTGTTGGCAAGCATGAAGTATAGAATGAATTTTAAAAGAAAGGAGGACTTCTTTCCATTTACTCTTGCAAGTTCTTCAAAGTCATTTGTGAAAGTTTACAGAGGTCTGATTTCCATTGGAAGATAATGAAGGCTGGTAGTTTCTAAATACTGCTTCTTGACAAAAAATAATTATTTTCATGTGTCCTATGTGCAGTAAGTGCCAGTTTATACTTACTAATGCAGATACAGGGAATCTAATGCTTAAATGATTTAATAACAAATACATCTTTACATGTCAGGTGAGACTGTCAAATCATCACACATAAAACAGCTGTCCACGAGGGGGCTGGAAAGAATGCTAATCTTTATATTTTAATAAGTATTACTGAAAAAATATTACTTGTGAAATATAGGAAAGTATAGTAGTTCATGGAATTGGATTTCACACTGGTAGGTAAAAACATATCTAGCTTATTGTATGAACCAGAACTACAATGACTATATATAAATTACAGATTTGTAACACAGCAATATTCTGAAGACTGATAGGTGCATGGTATGGCACCCAACATGACAGATGGCTTTTTAAGGAAAATGGGAGGTGGCAGTAGAAGATGGACTAGATAGCAAAATAAAAGCATTACCTGGAACCTCTTTTCAGCAGCAGATGGGAAAGAGAAAAGGATTACTTATACAAGTTTGGCTAAAATTAAGTGCCAGTGAATTATTCATATAGATAATTATTACTGACTTTCTGGTTTGTATACTTCTTTTTACAACAAGGGGATTATTCACTTCATAGACTATGTAAATCTGTTATTTGTATAGAGAGCTCCCATTCACTTAAATGGGAACTATGAATATGTGTTGACATGAGAATATAATTCTTTGGAATAACTCTACTGTAAATAGAGAAATAAAACAGAAGCACAATCAAAAACATCTGAACTATACCAAGTGTTTAGAGTCGGCAAACACAACACCTGAATTACTCAAAGAAAGGTTGTGCAAGTTTAACTCCCTGAAATAAGCTGACGGATAAAACAGTTAACTTGCTATTAAAGACAGATGTTGAAGTTCACTCACAAAAATACATTCATTTATACTAAGATACAATTATGTCAGCTGGTCAGAATGTGTGGGGTACTGAGCACTACTGATATGTACTATTTTTTCATGACTACTTAATTCAGTTTATGTTGACTGAAGATACTTCGCATTGGATAGGTTTCCTCAGTTGTGTATGAAGGAATATTCCTAAACTTTGGCTAGACAAAAATCATTATTAATCATAGAGCACATGGACATGTACAGATGATTTCCTATCATTTGTAGTATGCATAAGCACTTTCCATTAGTTTAGCTGGTACACTTCCACTGGCTTGCTTAGTTTTTGTTTTAGGAACTACCAAGCAACTTCACTTTGGCAAGGAGAACACCAGTTAGTCCTTTTCACTTTTAAGTAAAGTAAAAATAATTTATGAATAATTTAGGAAAGATTTTCCTGAAAATTAAGAACACAGGGTTAACAACTCACCAACTCACAAATAAATTTTTTCCCCTACTGAAAAGAATGTTTTACTGAATGTCTTCTAATTAGCTTTAACTTTGTTTTGCAGTGCAAGACTGATGCTCTATTTCTTCATGTAGGAAACAGCTAAACCTTTCCCACAATAAAATCCAAATGTAGCTTGAACAGGTTTTTCAATTAAAAGCATGCAATTCCTCAAGAACTACAGAGTTCAAATACCTCCAGATATTTTTCATAGTAACACAGGAGAAATGAGAGATTCTCCAGAGCAATTTTCTCTTACAATTTTCCTGAGTCCTCCAAAAGAAACATTCGTATAGTGAAAGGAAAATTTTTAGCTTCCATTTATCATTTTCAATTCCTTGATTTACAATTCTACTTTTTCAATTTCATGATTCATATTGAACAACATATTCCACATGGACCACACGAGACATACCAAATTATTAGCTAGCACATATTTACATATGGATGCCTAACCAGTACAAGGAAGATTTCATTAAGGCTTTTGTGCTGTCTTCATCACTGAAATATGCAAGACTTATTTGAAGTTGTATTCAACCTTTCTGGCAATACACCTGTGATCCAGTTACCCTTTTCTTGACGTCTTCAAAAAATGCATATTGTTCAAAAAACTTTTTACATTCTGTTGATAAAATCAATCTACACAGACCATAAACCAAATGCAAATCATCCAACTCTCACCACTGGGCCACACAATCGTTACTCTACACATTTCCTTTTCGGTTGCAAAGTGAATAGATTTTTTTCTTTGCATTCAAAAATTGAGATTATTTGGTAAACCTTGATACTTTGGTAATTGGCCTTTTCACTTCCTCAAAGACATGGGTTTTAGCTCAGCTTTGGGAGGAAAAAATAATTACTTCAAACTGGTAAAGGGAGACCATTCTTTTCCATCATGTTGTTCCAGTCTACAACTTGTAATATAAGTAATGAATAATAGTACTAGATTTATGATTGGAAAGAATGAAGCCTGAAATTTCAGGGTTTTCAGACCCAAGGTTTCCTAAAACTGTTTTTTTAAAAAGTTAATGTTAAATTTAAACTTTCCTGTAATCTAATTTATTCTGCAGATATGGTAAACAGAAAGAGAGAAGAAGCTGCTAGTGCAAAGTCCCTTGCTATAGTTTTTCATTTTGACTCCTGGCTTCTCCCCTCTCCCAAATCACACAAAGTGACAGAATGAAAGTAGAAAATAAGGATGATTTTTTATGAAAAGAGCTCTGGAATTTGTATTATTTACATTCATATCACAAGTCAGAAACATGGAAAACAGAATAATGAATAATGCAATTGCATTCTGTTTATTTATCCAAAACAGATATGGAAGATGTTTGTATAAAATCTCAGAATTTCTCCTTCAGTGGCAATTACTGGGTGATAATTGTGAGCTTTGGATTAAAAATGTTTCATTTCAGTAGCTTCCTTCCTCTCTCACTCCCTTGGAAGTACAATTTACATTTATTTACTGTCTCTATTGAATACAAAAAAAAAATTCTTCACTTCTCAATCTGTAAGAGACTAGTTTGTAAATACTTTTTTAGTTTCCTTCCCATTTTGAATACACAAGGATCTAAAGTAGGTTATCTATTTTTGCATCTGCCTATATGTCCCTATACAGACACAAAAAATCCTCAAGCAAAAACACAAAAACAACAACATAAACAAACAAAAGCCCCAAAAACTAAATAATATCGGAGGCAGTTTTGCTGCAACACCTGGTTTTGAATTATATCTGGGAGTGTATGCAGAAACCCAAAGAATTTTCAAAAGATATAAGCCACTGGGATCTTTTCATGCAAGAGATCTCAGCACATGGACTAAGTAATGGTTTTATCTGCTTGCAAATCTTTAAAATTTATGGTGACAAATTTGAACTGAAATTCCTGGTTGTTTAGTTTTGAGATCTCTTGGCACAGCCATTCTTCTGTAAGGTACATTAGTCACAGCACTGCTCCTTTGACAGCTACAAATAGCCAACTTCAGGGAGTATAAGAACAAACAAGAATGGATCATTATTCTCCAGAGGCATCTCTCAAACCTTCAGTGCCGTGCAGTTCAGGGAGTAACTGAGTCAGAAGTGTTTTCAAAATCAACCATGATGGACTTTTTCCCTGAGTAATTTACCTAGCACAAAAGCATACTAGGAAAGAACCCATAGTAAAGGATAGAAACAGTTTTCAAATGTATTTTGTGTTGCTGAGCATCCATAAAGCTATTACACAACCAAATTAGACACACAGTACACATCTTTTCACATAAAATATTACCTATAAACATTATTATTCAGAAATGATAAATAATTCAAATTACAGACCTAAGTGCTGCCTCACAGCAGTGCCATTTTGTGTTTCCAATAGGAGTTAAAATAAGTATGCCAATTCCAATGATATAGCGTGGTAATTTCACTGCTAGAGAATACTGTATCATTACTAGAGCTGGCCTTCAACAACACTGCAAGCAAACCTTAGACCAACTGAATCTCAATGAAATCTTGAGTTCTAGTCACAGAGGCAGCTCAGTCTACAAGTCTGAAGGGTGGCCCAGCAGCCTAAGGATTTGTTGTGCTGCAAATTTAACAGCATGGTTTTGCATACACATATATTCTAAATAGAGCAAGTGCAGAAGTTCATAACCCAATGCAGGCACCTACGCTAGAGACTCCCATATGAGCACGATGTGGACCCAGCAGCTGAGAGCCTCAAGCAGTATAGGTGCATTGGCAAAATGCTGCAGCCAAGGCAGTAATGCTCCCCTCACCTCTGAAGCTTTGTCAGCTTCAGCACGATGCTGCAGATGTGATACTGCTCATACAGCCACCTCAGGCACCTGTGCAATGTGCTCACTGCACTCTATTCCATGCTGGACTTCTACAACCACACTGAGATACGGTCTTACAGACATCCACAAGCACTCAGGCAAGCTCTCTGACTCAGACAGTGAAGTCAAGCTGTTCCTTAGCATTCAAAGCATTGAGGAAAGGAGGATGAGGTTTGATCACCTCCTCCCAAATACTCTACCCAGTGTTCACTCCTGTCAACTCAGAGTGAGAAGTGCCCTTATGCTTTGTCCCTTATCCTTTTTCTACCCATTAACTTAAAGCTATTATTTAATAGTAAAGAGGTAAATCCCTCACTTCTACTGCAAATTGTAACTACTTTCCCAAGCAGCTGAAGTTATTTAAATGCATTTAATCCTGGACTTCGGGTAAATTAACTTACCTTACTACCCCCTGCCTTCATAGGAAGCAAAAGGAAAGAGAAATACATATAAAGTAAAAATTAATATCTATTACAGTAGACTAAAACATTTACCAATCTTACACAATATTAACATCAGCAGAACAGAAGTTAAAATACATACAGTAACCATAGTCTGGTTTTATTCTTCACAAAAAACATTTCTTTGAAGTTTTAGGACTCTAAACTTTTCAACAATGCAGGTAATGGAATTATTTTGTGAACTTTTATGCATTCTGAATCACAACTTCATCACCTCACCACAGAATTAATTCTTCTAGTATTTTATTTGAAACTGAAAAACACAATTCACTCAGCTTCCAAAAACAGTTATTGAAAGAAACGCAGGAGATGTACAATTTCATTTAAAAGAAAAAAAATTTTTAATCAAAGCTTCCATACCATGCCCATTATTTCTTTTTGATTTCCACAAACACATCTAATTAAGAAAGATCATTTCTCATCATAAATGCAAGACAGGGAACCACAGCTTTGTACACAGGGATCCCACTCTCTCCTACGGCAACACAACTTAAAAACAACAGATGACATGAAACTCCTACAAAAGTCACACTGCATTTCTCAACAAGGGTATCAGACTGGCCAGCTTCACCACAGAAAGAGAGCTCCTCTAATTCGTGCAAAACTTTCTGCTGTCCTAGTTCACTGTATCCTTGCACCCTGTTATACCCTGCTGTTTTCCTCGCTTCCCTCTCTTTAGTATTTTAGTTCCTCAGTTGCCGTGTTAGGAAACCCTCCTTCCTTTTTCCTCACATATACTGTCCACATCTATTTTGTGGACAACAAACAACTTTCAGGGTCCCATGCTCAGCTGCAGATTCTACAAGAGATAATGTTCTAGGGATTATAAATGGTTTTTCTTATTTTTCATCTACTTTATTTTCTGGGTTTATCGTAGTCTGCTCCCCATCCCACTCACTTCAACAGCATACAATAGTGAACCAAGATACAGAACTAACACTGCAAAGCAACCAACTTCATTTTCCAAGATTCATTAACAAGAACTGCAGAACCAGTGTAGACAGAATTTTTCAAAGAAAGGTAGAAGTTATGTGGAGACAGAAACAATGCCAGGAGCAATTCGAGCTGAATTCATCAGAGCAGTTTGTTGGCAGAACCAAAAAATGGATTGCTGTCCTTCACTAAAACAATTGTACAGGCTCATGCCTCTAATGCCATCACTAAATACCAGTCAGTATCTACATTTCAAAAACAATGTATTACTAAAAACCAGCAAATAACTCAGTTATCTCAAGGAATTCCCCAAACATAAAAATATGCATACATAGTTTGTAGTCTTTTGTGCTCTCTGAAAATAGATACAGCCTAGTCCTTTGGGTCATCTTCCTTTTTTTCTTCAAAGAAGTATTTAGATTTTTTTAATACGTGTTCTTTTAAGTTAAGAATTATATATTCCAATAGAATTTTGTTTTACTATTATCTTTTCAGGTTGATTTCTTGGCTGGAATTGTAATTTAGTAATTGCCTTTCATCTATCTTTGGCTCCTTTTGTTGCAGATGAGGCTTATAATATAGTAATTACCTTTCATCTAAGGTTGGCTCCTTCTGTTGCAGATGAGGTTTAATTCCAAACATTGGTCTAATGTTTGTTGATAAGGCTTTGATGGTGTAATTAATTTCATTTTCCCTTGTCACATCACTGTCATAACCTAACAAAACCAGAGGGAACAGTATCAAACCAAAATAAGCTACAAGAACAACAATTTAACCATAATTTGTGCATATTTCAACAATGTACTAGATTACAAAAGCAATTATAGCATGGATTATTAGTAAAATAAATACACAACAGAAAGAAAGTAGCTGGGAATCATGAATGCTGTTAATAAAAACATTCAAAGAAAAAAATTCCTTACAATATGTTTGTGGAAAAAGAATTATTAAGGAGTCAAGGGACTTTAAAAGCTACTCCATTTCTGCTTGGTTGGCCTTAACTACAATCACTAACAAAGAACCTCACTACCTGACACCTGCTCTTAAGATGTGTAAGATTCAGTGCCTGGTTGTTCTCAGTTCCAGAATCCATCCACTACAATGGAATCTATAGGTGTGCAGAAGGTTCCTACACAATGCTTAGGGACAGTAAGGCACATCAAGATGATGCTTACTGTAGTAAAATAAACATGTTGGAAAAGCTAAGTAGTGACAGGGTTGTTACTTACCCTCCATTATTTTGGTTTTTCAAAGATAGAGACTACTAATGCCAACGATGTGATTGTGAATAGTTCTTAAATCTAACTGAAATTAATAGGACCCGACCAAGAGAAACTTTTGTGGATAAAGATGTCAATGTCTTTTCTTGTAGAGCTTCACAGACCTCGCTCTCTTTTAGAGTACTTTTGAACACAGCTTAAGAGGGTTCTGTGTAAAGCACCAGAGCCTAGGAAAGGTTATGGGGCTAAGATGTTCTAACAGTTCACAAGCAGAGGCTGAACAGAAACTCTGAAGGTTTCAGTTTTTGACTAAGAAATTTAAAGCTGACAAGTCCTCCTACAGACAATTAAATTACTTTGTGGATGTGTTCCTCAATACTTTTAAGAAGAAAGACAGTGATTAAAAATTCTTCTCCAATGAATGTTCAATATGTCTCTAATATTTAATGTATTTCTTTGGTCATTTAGCACATTTTAGTGGCAGCTGAAGTTAATTTATTACACAGAACTATTTAAAGAGTAGCAGTGATATTTTAAAAATGCTTGAACACTGAGGAATTGACGAGGAGGAAAAACTGAACTTGGGAGAAGAGAAAACAAGTCTGGAGGCTCATCAACCCTTGGAATTATAACATGAAAAAGAAAATGTAAGTATGGCAAAATCTGCAGAAATTCATGCTACAAAATGTAATTAACACTTTACAACTACTGATATTATGACCTTGCAATAGATATATAAACATCAGTCTACTTCAGTCTCCTATGCTTCCATGTTATGGAAGCAGATGCTATAACATCAAGACAACTATGATCTCAGATTTCAATCTAATTTCTTTAGAATTAGTGACCAAATTTAAACAGTAACGACTCTATTTTATATATAGATTTTGGGTAGCTATGTATAATTGACACTTAATATTTTTTCATTTAAAAGATGTCAAGAGTCTATTTATGTACTCAAAGCAGTAACTCAAACACTTCATTATCATTTTCTTCACAGCAGTTTATCAGTCCTTTCCCCAAAACCAAATTTTATTGAACATTTTTCAAGAGTCTTCGCTACTTAAGATCAAAACAATCCATAAATCATGATTATTTCTAAATTTGCAGTTTTCCATTAATAAATCTTCTTGAAACAGCATAATCCAGCTAGTTCCATAAATTACTACTGACCTCCATCTTCTTCAGAATCTAGATCAGACTCTTCACTGTCACACTGCCTGCTATCCCGATGTCCTTCCATCTCATAAGTCCACAGCATTAAAGAAGTGTCTGCTCCTCCAACAGTGACCAACAAACTGTCATCATAGGTCCAGCGGACGTTTGTCACATGGGTACTGTGAGCAACATACCGCTTAAATTTTCCAAACTTGCCCTAAGAAGGGGAAAAAAAGGGCAAAGATCAAATTTAACCAGCCTGCTAGACAAAACTGAAATGAGCTGCCAGTGCACAATGACATCATCTTAACTTCTTTACAGTTCATGCTTCAGCTGTTTTGTATTTTGTATGATCGTAACACATGATTTGCCAAGTGCCCCTCCTATAGCAACTTGATGAAATGTTAACCTTATCTCTATATCAAGCATGCCAGAATTCGTTTATAAACAGATTCCAGCAATAAATGCTGGATCACTTTTCTTAAGAGAGACAATAATCTAACTGAGTTGGAATAAAATTCACAAACAATATTTTGAGTCAGTACTTGTGTACTGTTACCACCCTTAGCATGGCAACATTTCAAAATTGAAGACACATTTACCAACAAATATACAGGAAAACTAGAGGTACACGAAGAGCAGCAAAAATACAATATGCTTCTGGAATGGCTTTTCTATGATGCGTGATTAAATAATATTAAAGCTCCTCATCTTAAAAAAAAAATTACAGACATTGGACAGAATGAAGGTCCTTAAAATCACGAATGAAATCCAGGTGAGAAAGAGATGTTCATTGTCTTCCAAAGCACTCCCAATCTTAAAGTTTTTCCTATTCATTTGCTAAAGTGAGCAGCAGGACACTGCATGAGATGGCTCTGCAGTCTGACCTGGAATGATCATTCTTACTGACTGCAAGTTTAATGCACTGCAAACTGCAATGTAATACTGAATGCTTTCTTTGATCATAAGGAGAAAAAATATAGAAAAGCATTATTTTCTTCTGAGTGATGAATTTTCAGTTTTGAAAAGGCAGATTTATTAAAAAATATTCTCCATAAACAGCTGAAAATTACTTACTTTAGCAGGGTATCGAAACAGTTTCACGAATCCAAAATCATCTCCTGTGGCTAATACTTTACTATCACTAGTGAGGCATGAAGCAGTTACATCTGTGACTTCACCAATTATGGGCCAGATCCCTTCACAGCAAGAGCCCAGAACACTTGTCCATGATGCCCAGCCAATCTTTTCTACCTACAAAAACAACCCATTTGAGACAGAGCATACTTCTTCTCAGGCATTTTTCTTCCATATCTGATTTCAAGAAAAAGTCCTTACACTGCCTAAAAAATAGTGTTTTAATATATTAATCACTTATTTTCTTAACATTCAGGATTTCATTTGAGACCTATAATTTTACCTCTATTAACTTTTCATTCCAAAACCTAAAGAAGCATTTTGAAAATTTTTACCTTACCTGCCCTTCCAGGCTAAAAAAAAACAAGTTACATTTTCCACCACTGCCTTTCACTACCATGGAAAATATTATTTGAAAAGTATCCATTTTTGCTCCCAGCCCTATGACTATGCTCTGTGTCTGAGAAAACAAAACAACATTACAGCTACAACACACTACGCTTGCCTATATGTATTATGTATACTATATTACATTGTTGTGTAAATACAAACATGAGGTTTTCCACAGTAAGGTTAGAGTTAAGTAATCTGCAATAGGTTTTCAAAGGTATTTAGTACCAGAAAAGGCACACAGAAGTCTAGTGAGACTTCCATGAAGAAGTCAGCCAAATGCCTGTTACTTAATAGAAAAATGTGAAATCCCCTACATATTTTACTATTTAAAAAGTTAAAAATTACAGTTCTATACATCTTTCCCTCTTATGTAGTATAGATGGCTGTATCGTAACTAATTTGTAAACAGGTAAAGAAGGCAGTACAGTTTCTCACCTCCAAACTAGGAATTGTCTGTTTTTTCCCACGAGGGGCTTCAAAAAACAACTGCTCTTTAGCACCAGTGTTGACTTGCAAAAGTTTCCCTGTAAAACATATGACATACATATTGTATGTTAACATAGAAGATTCATTTAACAGAAGGAAAAAAGAAAATTTAGTTTGAATTTTTTATTGCTAACTGCATTACATCAATTATTTGTTTCTACTGGAAAAAGCTGCATACATAAATAATGGATCTGGAAGAATGGTCTTCAAAAGAGATCTAAGTCTTTTGATACCTTAAATTCACAACCCTTTCTCCTCCCTTTGAAAAATGTACTAAGGCATCACTTTTCTCTCCTTATCATGGCTGTCCCATCAGATGGCAGACAAAATGTACTGGGTCCAATTCAAAGCTTGTTTATGATAACTGGTTATTTATGCATGTGCTCTTGGGATGGAGAAGCACATGTGCTGCCTGGCCATTGGCTGATCCCAAGCAGGTGACTTCTTTACAGCTTTATACTACTTAATTTCTGAGGGAAATTCTCACCAATGTTTCTCTCCTCTTCCTTTTCAAAATTTTCAAAGGAAGCTAACTTATAACACTCTTTCAAAATTAATCAGACTGTTTCAAAAGTGATTATGTAGAGGAATAAGAACATGAACAACTAGAATGCACAATTACACAGCCTTACTTTTGAATGAAACAGGACTAAATTTAGTATTTTAATTAATCACATATCAATACCCTGGGACACAGGAAATCCGGTCTTTCTGCTATGTGTGACAACAAGGATACATATTCCTGAGCTACAGATACAACCATATCTGTACATTCAAGAAGTACACTGTACATTCAAGAAGTAGAAACAGAGAATCATAGAATGTTTGGGGTTGGAAGGGACCTTAGAGACCATCTAGTTCCACTCCCCCTGCCACTAGACCAGGTTACTCAGAGCCCCATCCAGCCTGGCCTTGACCACCCATCAGGGATGGTGTATCCACAACCTCTCTGAGCAGCTGTTTCCAGTGCCTCACCACACTTACAGTAAAGAATTTCCTCCTAATATCTAATCTAAACATACCCTCCTTCATCTTAAGGCCTTTCCCCCTTGTTCTATCACTAACTGCCCTTGTGAAATCATATAATAAACAGGAGAGATTTTTTAAAAATCCAAATAAACCAATCTACAGAGACAAACCATTTTACTTCAAATTGCACAACTTTTAAATATGTATGTGGCAGTGAAAATCATGGGTTTAATATTTATTCAGATGCTGTGAGAACATATTCGTAAGCTGAAGAACCAAATCTGCCAGTGATACCACAAATTCATATACATGTACTGTAATAGCCTCTAATGTAACCAATCTTCCAGCACATTTTTACAATGAATGCTACTTACCTCTTATGTCCCAGTCCATGTGCGTGATATAGCTGGAGGCTCCCTTGCAGATTCCTACTCTTTTACTGCTCATTACATTGTAAATATCTACAAAGTTGTCACAGGATGCCACAGCTAAGTACTTTCCAGCCCCTAAAACACATTAATATAAACAAAAACATTTTCAAAAAATTGTAGTTCTCTGCATATTAAACACAAGTAAATTCTGGAATTTAGCTATACGCAACTTAGAATTCTTTGACATCAGCTTGCTAATTTATACATATTCCCCGACAAACTGATTTTCATATCCCATAATCAGCATGAAATATACAACTATTATATCATTACATTTTCAAACTATGAAAACAATTTGCTGAAATTTTAAGCATTTATGGCGTTCAGAGAGTGGTAAGGCTTAGGGAATCACAAAGTAATGTTATATGAGAATTGATATCAGTGATTTGCATCAAATTTCTCCAACAGATGAGCATTTTAACTGAAATAGGCCATGCATTTTGAGCTCCTAAAATATGAGCTACAGTGTTGGAAAAAAACCTAGCCTCATTGGGCGTGCTAAGGGGGGAAAAATAAGAAAATAGAAGTTGCCAGGACCTTCTGACACATCAGTTTGAAGTATTATTAGCTAACAGTAACCTCAGTTATGTGCCAAACTTACGCAGCTCATAAAGTGGAACCCTAGGGAGCTGCTGGATGTTCATGATTTAAAACTGACTGTTGTATTCAGGAGGTTACTATAAGCAAACCTATTCCAATAATCTCATCCTTAAATGAGCAACACAGGACTTCACACCATGGTCTTTCAAAATGTAAGTAGTAGTTTTGCTGACCTATTTTTTACACATAAAAGCACTACAAGTCTTTATTACTTTTACTTGTAAATGTGATAAAGCTTACTTGAACAACCTCAATATTAAAATCTTTATTAAAAAAAAAAAAAAGAAACTTACCAGGAGAAAATCTGATCTCTGAAATAACATCTTTCCTGTGCTGGAAAGAGACTAAATCTTCCAGGGTATCTGCATTAACTATCAAAAAACTTCCATCGTTGAGACCAACAGCTAATGCTTTTCCATCAGGAGAAAAGCAGCAACATCTGCCTCCTATGAGGAATAAAGAAATTGCATTCAGCCACATTTACAGTGCATTATCCTTATTTTAGATCTACTTTTCCATTAGTAAAGGAAAGCTATTCTTATACTGTAAAACTTTCAAGGAAGTTTTCTAGATGCTGCCAAAATAATTTCCAAGCTGGGATAGCATACAAACAGGTACACGGGCCCAGAATCTTAGAATTTGCATATTAATTGACACATGTTCTACATCAGTAATACAGATTAATCACTTCTGTCTGTATATTTTTAACTTGCTCTCCTTTGTATCTGGTGCTGCCTGTTTGTTACCATTTGCTCTGATAAGGAGAACACAGCTGGAAAAGACCCTCTGGATTCACAGAATTCAGTAATTTGCTATCACAAACAATACGTCATTAGGTCATAGAATCCTTCCAATAAACACATCAAGTACTGTTTGAAACACAATTTAATTTCCAATCTAAATTTATATATGGCAAACTTTTACAGACTTATTTTCATGCCAGGATCTTCCGTTAACATAAATATTTTCCCCTACTATTTGTTCCTCTGATTAACTTGTAGACAGCAATGCTTTACTTAGATGGCTTCACCACAAGGCTTCTCATTCATTGTCCTGTAGTTCCTTTCTCCATTCTCAGTTTTTAATTTAATTGCATTCAGCTGAACACAGAAGAGAAATGCACACCAAAAATATCCTCATTTGTGTCTTGTAAATTACATGACTACTCCAATATGTCTTGGGAAAAATACCTCACTAACACATGTAATTGTCACCCTGCAATCAGCGACAACATCCTGAGCCTTCTGCTCTTAAAGTTACTCCTGACCTACACAGACGTTTTTCTTACAGTCATGGGATCTCGCCTTTTAAAATTAACAAACATTATTTCAATTCCATTACTCAGTCTGCAGAAGCATCCATCTTTTTCTGTACAGTACACAGGTACTTTTTAAGATTGCCAAAGCATCTCAAAATGTGTCTCATCAGCAAATAGTAATTAGAGACTTTTTTTGCCAAAAGTACTCTTAAAAATATTAAGAAATATCAGCTTAAAGACTTGCACAGAGTTTGCCAACTAGAAACTTTGTTTAATCCCTGCTTGTGTGAGCTTGTAACTCTTCTACATTTACTTTATCAATCTAAATCGTCTTCAGTTAAGCTTCCCATTATGTCTGAATCAAACTGCATTGCTGAATGCCAAACAGATAAAGCCTATTGGACTCCTTTGTCTAGCAAAGCATACATAGCATTAGTAGCTTGTCGGGGCCAGTCTAACCTAATCCTAAAAAAATCACCTTGTATGATGTCACTTACAACAGATTTCCCATCTGTCAAAATAGAATTTAATTCTATCCTAAACAATGAGTAAAAATTTTATGACTTCTATTTTCTTGACATTCCAGATCCTTCCAACATTCACAAAGAAGAGAATTTCAACATTTCTTCTAAGATTTCTTCCAAAAATTTCTGGATTCAAAGTCTCAAAAAAGCCTTGCAGTATTATAAGCAACATGGCATTTATGTAGTTGGCTCAACTTTTATTGTTAATTTATTGACTTAAGTAAGTTACAATTGCAAATAACCCTCAGAACAGTACTACACAGGGGTTTTTTTGTACAGATTCATTAGCTTAAGGGGTACACAACTCATGAACATAGCATTCATAAAATAGTTTGAGCAAAAAAAGGAATTTATTCAGTCCTGCTTTCAAAAGATTTGTAACGCTTGTAAATGTCAATTGCATCAGTTAAATATTTTTTCATACTAAGCATCTTACCCTTTTTCAATTTGCGAACAGCTAACATACAATGGCTAGGAGATAAATCCCATATTCTTAAGGTTTTGTCATCACTTACAGTGGCACAAATAGGTAAATGAGGATGAGTAGCTAGACCCCAAACTTCCCCCTCCATGTGACCCTGAAAAAACACAATGAATCAGGTTTCTTTTTATTTTAAACTGAAACAGGAAATAATACATTTAAGGAAGTTAAAAAAAAAAAGAGAGCATGCATTATTTAGAGGATAATAAACATCTTAATAAAAACACAGAACACCTGAAAAAATTCACCCTGCTACTTGTGCAAAATTATAGTAATTAGCACTACAGAAAATTGTGAAATAATCCTCACACACATCTACATCAATGACACGGACAGTGGGACTGAGTGCACCCTCAGTAAGTCTGCAGATGACACTACGCTGAGTGGTGTGGTCAACATGCTGGAGGGAAGGGATCCCATCCAGAGGGACCTGGACAGGCCTGACACGTGGACCCATGCAATGAAGCCCAAAAAGGCCAAGTGCAAGGTCCTGCATGTAGGTCAGGGCAATCCCAAGCACAAACACAGGCCGGGCAGAAAATGGACTTAGAGCAGCCCTGAAGAGAACTTGGAGGTTTTGGTGGACAACAAGTTGGACATGCACTGGCAATGTGCGCTTGCAACCCAGAAAGCAAACTGAGCTGCATCAAAAGAAATGTGACCAGCAGGTCAAGGGAGGTGATTCTGCCCCTGTGCTCCACTCTGGTCAGACTCCAGTACTTTGTCTGTCTCTGGAGTTCTTAGCACAGGAAAATATGGACCTGTTGGAATGGGTCCAGAAGAGTGCCACAGAAAGGGTCAAAGAGCTGGAGCACCTCTCCTATGAAGTCAGTCTGAGAGAGTAGGAGGTGTTCAGTCAAGAGGAGGGAAGGCTTCAGGGAGGTCTTGTTGCAGCCTCTTAGTACTTAAAGGGGGTTTATGAGAAAGATGGGGACACTTTTTAGTAAGGCTTGTAGTGACAGGAAAGGGATAATGGGTTTTAGGTAAAAGAGGGTAGATTCAGACTAGATAGAAGAAAGAAACTTTTATGACAAGGATAGTAGAACACTGGGACACAGGTTGCCCAGAGATGTTGCAGATGCCCCATCCCCAGAAACATCCAAAGTCAGATTGGATCGGGCTCTGAACAATCTGATCTATTTGAATATGTCCTTGCTTACTGCAGGGGGTTTGGACATGATGACCTTTAAAGGTCCCTTCCAACCCAAACTATTCTATGAACTAGATTTTTTTCTTTACCTTACATTTTAACATTTTCTTTTAACAAATACAGTTCTTTATCTATTGCACTGGCCACTCAGAAAAGAGAGAATCCAGAGATTTTTACCTAACTATGAAAGAAAATGATATGTTGATGCAATGTAAAAATCTGTTTAGTAAAAAAGGCAGTTGTTTGCTATGGCAAAGAAAACTGAAACCTTTTACATAATTACAAGTAAAATCTCAAAACAAATGTCAAGGAGATAACTTCTAAAAATAAGAGTAATTATTACCCAAAAAAAGGTAATAAGGAATTTAGTAGAGGATCCATGCTTTTTCACACACTTTTCTTTCACTTTCACACTTTTTTTTTTTTTTCAAAACAGATATTTGATCTTGGTCTGTTTGAAAGGATGAACTCATTGAACAAACTAGTACTGAAATTCTATGTTCTATTTTGCTCATTAAGGAGTCATAATGGCCTAGTCTAATTAAAAGTTATAGTAACTCACTAACTTCATTAGTAAAGTGCTTCTTATTCCACAAGTTTTTACTTGAAAAATAAAATCATGTTCAGGGTATGACATATTTGACTGATATTTAACACGTACCTGAACCAGCAGAGTTATTGGTCCACTTTTATCCACCTCCAATATTTCACCATTCTTTGTGCCCACTAGAATATGACCATGTCCTAACGATATGGCACGTATAGAAGGATTATCTTCTAAGAGGAGACCTAGAACATTAAAATGTTAGAAGACAGAAGATTCTCAAGCGTACCTTAAAGAGGATGTTTCACACGATGCACATTGCCTTCTCACAGTAGAAAAAGCTACTCAGTAATAAACAGTGAAAACACTCCTGCATGAAACAACATGCCTGGATTCATTTGGGAGGGTCTAGCAATGTATCAAGAAGTTTAATCAGCCTGACGCTGTGCATGTGAAGTATCAGCTATACTACTATATTGCTACCAAGCATGGTACCTTCAAATCTAGCTTTTTGCAAACAAGCTATGAGAATGAGACACTCTGGAGTACAATGTTTTCATTAATGAGTATTTACATTCATCGTGTTTGAAAATCAAATCATATACTTCAGAACACAGCAAACATGACTTTAAGGGAAGGGGACGGAACAGAAAAGGCTATCCAGAATGAAAATACAGGGAACAGTAAACTAACATTAAGATGAAGAATAAGTGGTAGAAACGGGAAAAATAGGAATGAAAATGTTCTTTAATGTTTTCAAAAGACATATGCATTTACAAAAAATTAACTACTAATACCTTATAAAACTAACCACAATTTTGAATTCCTTCCTTTCTCCAAAACAAAAAAGATCATGTAAGAGACTTCATGACCAGAAATATAATTGGCTTTCTGCTTGCCACTTTAATAAAAACAAAACAAAAAAACTCCCCAAAACACAAACAAACAAATAAACAAAACCCCAACCCCCTCCCCCCCCCCAAACTCAAACCAAAAAACTACCTGGATGATAAGAAACTTAATGCTAAATCAATTAATTTAGGCTAATAGTAAACTAAATATTATGACCCGCACCCACCAAATGTGCAAACAGACACTACAACACAGCAGTCCTGTCCCAATAGAAAAATTACTTATTGAGAATCAATAAAGCTCAAACAAAAATCATTTTAGCATTCATTATATCAAATGTGGATTTCCTCTTACCAGGGAAAGCAATTTCACAAAGATTTCTCAAGAAAGTAATTTAAAAATAGAACACAACATAGGACAAAGTCTGTGTTACCTTTGGATCCAGGAGCCAGAGCAGCCCTTTTGATGGCATAGGTTTTGAGACAACGTTCAAAGGTATCGTCCCAGAGAGCTACTACCCCATCCTTTCCTCCAGTGACAAATCCCTGGGGCAAAAGAAACAAAAATCACTAGATATAATTGCTTATTATCTTTCCTTAATTTTTCAGTGATTTCTGCCAACACTGAAAATGGACTATATACAACACTGTAATGCACAGAGCTACAGATGTTAGAGATGAAAAGAACAGGAGCAACAAAATGAGTGATTTCTCCTCCTGATAAAGGCAGCACAGTTCTGAACAGTGCACGTACACAGGCTGGATTTAGAAGTTCTAACCTGTATGCTTCTACCATTCTACAAAAATAAGATAACCAACATACTATATTGTTTTTCTTGATATTTAACCTCCACATCTCTTTGGCATTTCACCTCATTACTCGAACCCAAACTTAGTACCACTCACAAAAATTTTATTAGTTCTTATATTTTTCAAATGTACGCACATTTGTGCCATTCTGTCTTTAAAAATTATGTATAGGTATTTAATGAAGCAACAGGTATGGTTAGCACTGAAATCATTAGTACTTTCCTTCGGAGCACTCAGTTCTTGCAGTATGAATAACATGTGTTGTCCAATGCTACTATTCTGAAATGCAAATATTGGGAGGTGGAGTGACTTGGTCTAACTTAGCAAAACACCAATATATACATAACTTTAAACACACAAATAGTCTAACTGAACACTCATTCACATTTAAGCACGTGCTTAAAGGCTTTCCTCGGCTAAAAAGAAGCCAAGAATCTGGAGAAAGTACTTAGTGATTGACAGATTGAATTTGTCTATGAGTAGACAGTAATTAAAACACAAAATAGTACTAGTATGGTCTTCTTCCTGTCTCACAAGCTCACATATTCCACTGAACTTACTGATGCTTAAGTCAGTTACTGTTATTACTTTAGTAAAAGGTTATGAAAATCACTGAATAAGATGTCACTGACCACAAGGGTTTGAGAAACAGCGTGCTACATAACAAGAATAAGAGACATGCACAAAACACTATTTTGAATCTGGACCACACAAGGCCTTTCAGTAATGAAAATAAGGACACGGATTCCTGAGTCTGGGAAAGGTTTAGCTTTATCATAGACTTTTTTTGTCCAGACATAAAAAAAACAATCAGCAGTTTATTTACTTTTTCCAATGCGTGCATGCTGAACACAGGACCATCATGTGCTTTGACAGTTTTTATGAGAAACACATCTCTCCAAATACACACATCCCCCGTGGAGGTTCCAGAGAACGCCATCTCTTCTGTCCAGCCATACACTGCACACATCATTGTGTCGGTTCTTCCCAATGCACCTATGCAGCCCTTTCTCCCAATTAGTCCTCCTCCTGGTTCAGACCAAAAACAAGTCATTAGACATCTGCTTAGAACTATTTTCCAATAACTGTATAACCTTACCCAGAGCAACAAGGCCTTTTCTTTTAGTCCACCCATGCTCCCCAAAAAATTGAGTCTGAGAAGAGATCTCACAAAATAAAATTTCTTATTATTTGTCAGCTTTCACTACAACAAAAACCAAAACCAACCAATCAACCAAAACCAAACCAAAAGCAACCGAACAAAAAACTAAAACACAAAAGACCCAACCTTACTTTTAACGTGCCACTTGAATCTGGATTTGAATACGTACATATACCCATATGGACACATACAGAAAAAATGCATTTGTAAACTTGCATCTAAACAAAAAACTTAACATTTACCACACACAGTTCATAGAAATTACTAACTAATTGTTTTGAAAAAAAAAAAAAAGTTTAGATCTTCACATCCCACTTTTCATTATGTGTTTAGCGAGAGGATTTCTAATTTCATTTTAGAGGTTTACTTATATTAGCCTGTGGATAATAGAAATATTATATATTTCTAGATATATGAATTTTATAATTCTTTTGTATCTAAAATCATTTGGCAGCTATAGCACATAGTAACTTCTGGTTAGAAAGACAGATTTATATCATCACAGTGATATTAAACAAAACAGGGAAACTTCATGTGGTATAACATGGAAGTCCCTCAGGATCTGACACTTTGTGTTGTTCTTGTACTGAGAGGTCAGGTCTTGGAACCCCTCTGCCCTCACCAGGCAGTGATGACAATTTAGTCCAGAGCATGTACTTCGAGTCACTTCTCAATCAAGTGCACCTGCTCAACTGCAGATTTCAGAAAGCTGGCATTTGTTAAGGTGCACTGACACTCTACTCCTCACCCTAACTCTGCTGAGTGTGTTTCCTGGGGGGTGACTGCCTTGCCAGTGGGCCACTGAAGTTTCACACAGATGGGCTGCAGCATCAGAGAAATCTGACTCCTCTGACTGAGCAATACCAGAGAGAAAAGAGGCATTTTAAACAATTTCCTTTCTTTCTTCAAAATCACCATCTCCAGGCTTTTATCATAGTTAAGATTTCTTTCTAAAGAATTTATAGTAGTTCTTTTAGTAAATATTCTGAGACACTTTGTTCTTTCTATAGATAGCAAGCTCAATTGTGAAAATTAATAATTTATGTAGACTTCAGCAGCTTGCTTTCAGGCAATCTTGATTAATTTCTATTGGAGAAAAATTGTAATCTTTTTCATCACAGAGTTTTCTCTATACAATTAATCTTTATCAGGACTCATGTGAGTTGATATACATAAATTCTGCATGAATAATTAGAACATTCTTAGCAGATAAGCTAGTCTTCTGTAGCACATATGTCTTTACATATGATTTGAGGTGTGAAACAACGACGTTCACACCAGTAGCAGGGAATGGGTTTTTCACTGTTCAAAATTTGTCAAGCACAAATAACCTTGGTTTTTAATTGTCAGGACCAACGGAGGTACTTAGACAAAGAGCTCTCAACTGGCAGATGTGTCTTCTTCAAGTACTTTGTCTGAATTTTGTATGCGAATTTTTAATAACCTTAGTATTATTTATACTTGTGCCTTTTTACAGCATATGTGTTGAAAAGGTCCTTCTTCCAAAAACTGTTCTATGATTTTAGAGCAGCACTCTAAAATTTTCTGATATGCTATATTATTACTAGATATAAAAGCAGACAGTAGAAAAGGCAGGGTCTTTTCTGCTTATGTAGCTCTAGCTCCACGGCAAATTGATCTTAAAAAGAATTTCCACTACTGCCATGTCAATTAACATTATTACTGCTAGGGCAACGCTAACTAAGGGATATACAGACAAAACATTTGCTTTTCATGCAAGAAACATACAGTAAGAGATGCAATAGTTATACTTTCAGTAACAGAAAATGCTCTAATTCTGGAAAGTGTCCTTACCTGCTCTCCGCCAGAACTTCATGTGTTTAATTCCAACTGTAATCAATTTATCAGGCATGTAAGGATTAATTTTAACAACAAAAATCTTATCTTTGCTTCCCCTAAAAAGCAAGCAAAATAATTAAAATAAAAATATAACTCTTAATATTTTTAAAAAGGTTTAGGTTGGTTTTTTGGTTTTGTTTTTTTTTTCTATGTATACCTGCTCTATCTTGATAAAATTTACTTTCAAATCATTACTAATAGTTTATAATGAGGAAGTAGAAAGCCAAAGAAGTGACATACTGAGTCCTGTTCTACCTTCATTACCCTTCAGTTTCCAAGGCAGGTGAGTACTTATGTTACTTCAAAGATGCACCAGGAGGTATTTTCTTAGAAAATGCATTTGCATTAAGTTTTGGTATATGGCATTTAGATCTTTGACAGCTCATAATGACACTTAAAGGAGTAAAGTCATAAATCTTATTTCAATTCACTCATTTTGAAAACAAACTGACATTTTCATTCACCATTTAGCTGATTCTTCTGTTTTGTTAGAATGAAATATATGCTGCTATTATATTCTCAATGAAAATTACAGTTGTTTCTAAAAACAGTAAAACCTCTTGTGCGTTTTAGATTTCTTACTATGCTTCTATAAAACTAAGGCCTTGCTTCAGTCCTACAGTTTGAGAAACAGCTTTCAGTTATGTTTGCTGTCCATGCAAAGAAATGCTTACAGGTTGTTTTTCTCATTTCTTTTAAAATGCAGAAGAGCCCTCAATCCCTAATTTTTGCTCCTTGTTCAAAAATGGCAATAATATTTTATTTTCTGTCCTTTCAGATCACTAGATGAACTAGTGGCTGAAAGTATGAAATAGTTTCTTTCCAAAGTCAGTCATCTTCAAAGTACAGATGCTGCTCTCAAAAACTCCAATTGATTCCTTTGCGTGGGTAGCAGAAATGGAAAAAAAAAATTAAAAAAATATTTAAAAATCAGGCAAAAGGCAGACAAATGTCTTCAGAGAAGCCAAGCTTTTGCCAAGTAACTGGGAAGGGAGTACTCTTTATCTACATCATCTAGTCAGAATTCTCATTCTTCAGTGGATAAGAAATTCAACATGTGTTTAAAAATAAAATGAGAGTAAATAAAATTAAGGAGCAATAATGAATTTAATGGATAAAAGGGAAGCCGACATTTTTTTCACTGTACTGCAGAGAGTAATAAATCTCTTTTAAATCTACCTAGAACAATGTTTAGAGTATAAGCACTGAATCCAGACAGCATAGGGCAAAAGCCACTCATACTACTGCTCCATTTAAAGCAACAAATCCTTAGGAAAAGAAAAAAGTCAAAGGTTTCAATAACATTACTCAAAACTAGAAATAGGATTCTATCTTGTGTATTAAACTTGTTTAATAAACATATATTAAATAATCTGTGTAGACACAAAGAGACTTCCGAAATATTTAGCCTTTGAAAGTTACTTAGTCCAATTTCCTGTTCAAAGCAGAGTTGACTTAAAAGTCAGATCAGGCTTGTCAGGACTCAGAAAGCAAAAGGAAAGAACCCTGAAGAAAAAAGAACTCTGCAAAACATCTGCAAATGACTATCCCAAGCAAAGTGTGACCTCTGACGAAAAAGATCTGAACAGACCATGTATCACCATCTTTAAGAGGGCACACAGAAGTGCACAGAGTTCTAAAGAAATTATTTCACAACACACCAATGTCTTCTATGCCTTGTTCCTTCACCAGCTCAGCCGTCACCGTAATAGCTCTCGTTGACTACCAGAGCTTCATTTACTTCTTCCACAGAAACTTTTAAGGCTGTGATAAATGTTATTGCCTGTATCACTTAAGTAGTAGAAACTGCTATTTTATTAGAGAACTCTTGTTCTTTAATGAATATATTTTTCTTACTGTCATTTGATAGTAAATCTAGGTACAAATTTTAAAACACAGTTAAGTTCCTACCTTACTGCTGAAAGTTTTTCTCCTTTCTTCCAATCCCAGAGTACAATAGTGTGATTGTCATCTATTCCAACAGAAGCCAATCGTTTCCCATCCGCTAGAATAATAAATTTATTATTAAGAGAGTAGATAGATAACTATGTTGCAATAATAAGAAACCATATTAAAAATACTGTAACTCCACAAATATAATAAGAAGAATGTACAAACAGGTATTTAAGAATATGATGTGTTTAGAGGCAGCTTTTAATCTGTTTGCTTTTAAACTTGGATGAAGTGTAGCACTTTGAATGATCCTGTCTAAAATTTGCACTTAGATGCTGTTTGTATTAAATTCCTTGTTCAGTTAGCTGCTGACACAGTTGCACAAAAACATTCACCATAGGTTGCTCTTGTGAAAATTTTATGTTCACTCTGAAAATCTCTGTTCATTTTTGAACAGGAAAGGACTGAAGCAATATAACAAAATTTGTGAAATGCCCTTAAACTTAGTAGTACTGTGAAGTTTTGGAGAAGTTTTGACACATATTCCACATTAACCTCCAATAAACAAGCTATTTGTGCTCACTCAAGATCAATGATTTTCTGACATGTATCCATCTTTGAAATTGCTATATATCCATGCCAGAATTTGAGAAACGAGATTCATATCTTGAAAAAGGAGAAACAAAAGTAAGAATCATTGAAGACCACAAACCATTCATCTTTGTGATCACACATCTTCACTGTGAGTTCAGAGACCTTATTCAGTAAATCCAAACAATTAAAGAATGAATAGAAGCTAGTGGAGCAGAGGAAATTTAATATTGGTATAGGAATTCAACATATGGGGTGTAGAAAATCTCAAGGGATTTAACTGATAGTCTCTGATGTTAGTATAAGGTGGAGAGAGAGCCTGTGTTGCTGACCAGAGCAGCTCTGTGACTGGGCTTTCTGAATGTCTCAGTGTGCTACCCAAATGGCTTTCTGGATTTCATTTAAAAAATTGGACACCTGACCAATTGGCTCAAAAATCTTCTTACACAGTTGCAAAGCAAACACAGCACTCCAGATCTGTGCTCCTGCCTCATACAACCAGAAGAAATTCTGAAGTGCTCAATTCAGCTGTAAAACAGCACAGAACCTGTTCTTGCATTTCCTATGCGCAAGACTCCAAAGAGGTCTTTTTAATGAATGTTCATTTTAAGACAGTCTCTTTCATTTGACACTGAACACTGGGGAATTTTTTTAATACAAAATTTTCCGTGTAAAGGAACCCCCAATTTCTCAGTAGAACTGATCAGCTTGTATTTTCACACAGAAAAGGAAAAGTGTAAATAAATAAATAAATAAATACTTATTACCTGAAAAATCAACAGCACAAACACCATACTGGTGATAGCCCTTTAATACTGAGAGTGGCTTTATTGTTTCTGTATCCCAAATGTGTATTGAGGAATCCCGACCGACCTGAAAGTATACATATTCATAACCAATTTTTTTCTCAGTTATTTTACACAGTTGTTTAAAAAATACTAAAAATAGTTCCAAAAGTATTTGAAAAAATTACAGTGATAGAATTTTTCTAGTATTACTGCTGTCTGGCTAGCTGTACATTATTCCTTTTGCTGCTTCCCAAATACCATTTCCCAGCTGACTTAGGCACATTAATCACAATTAACTAAAGTCCTCCGGGGGAAGGGGGGGGAAGAAAAAGCCCTTCATTGATTGCACTGTAGCATATTTATTCCATCAATTTTTCATCAATCATTCCCTGTCTAAAAATAAAAGGTTATTTTTATTGCTAGTAAGTCAGCTTCTCTACATTGGAGAAATCAAGGTGACTTCTGCTGCTTTCTGATGTCATTACAAGGCAGATTCTAATACACTGATACCTGTGGAGTAATTTGCACTCGAATTCACTAATGTAGGTAACAAACTTGGTTTATAGCTTATTCTTTTCAACTATGTACAAAAGCAGTATTAGTCAGTACTTAAAATATTATTTGCTATTCCAAGGGGTTTGCACCTCAGTGCACAAATAAAAAGTTTGCAAAAGCAGAAAAAAACTCTCCTGCATTTAAGGTTCAGAAAAACTAGGATCTATTTCTGGTTTTGTCACAAACTTAACATGAGATATTTGCAAAGCTTTTCAGAACATCCACTATCAGGAAAATCTGAACCACTGTGGCATAAGGAATTTGATTACTGCATTATCTAGTTTCTTCATGTAACATAGTATACAACAGCACGTAATGTGTATGCATAAAACAGTATATAATGGAGTGTATCTTTCTGCTGATAGCATAAGTTATTGTAAATTCAGGGACATTTTATTCACAGCCTTTACTACTCCAAAATTAAATCAACTCAATTCTTATATTTAGAGCTAATTTCTTAACTGACCTACAGAGTTATGTTAATCTCAACACTTTTATAGAAATCAAGGACATTATAAGCAAAAGTTTATTTCTATTAAAAAATTCAGTTCACATGTTTTCCAATTTATTATGTAATAACAACAGCAACAATGATAAAAATGATAAGCAGAAATAAAAAACTCTGAAATATCACATCAAACCTTCAAGTCCTGGTGTATAAATATTTACCAGAAGACTTGTTTGAAAACGTGAGTGGAAATAATTTACCTAAAGTAACTGTCTGGCAAAAGATAAAATTAACTATTAGTAGCAGTAGTATTATAAAAATGAACTCTATGAACATACATCCCTTTGTTGTATGCACATGTTGTACGCACATGTTGTATCACTTTGTTGCATGTGTATAAATGATAAAGAAAAATACAATACATTAAAATGGAATGCCAGACTGTAATAACAACTGCTAACTTCATACTATGAAATAGTAAATGAATGCAATCCTAATATAGCTAACTTCACAAACAAGATACTAAAAAAATCTATTTTATCTGCACATTTCCTCCACCAGTTATCAAGAAGCAGCAACATAATGCTGAATAAAAAATATTAACCTATTCTTAATTTTAGAAGAGGTTCAGATGAACTATAGACTCTTACCACAATATAAAGAACTGTAAAAAACACTTCTGTGTCAGTTTTTTACCATGATTCCATCTGTAACAGAAATGCAGTCCTCACCTGAATAAATGTAGACTGGATGTTCTTCCCCCAAGACCTCCAAGGCCTTTCTGAATTCAGTAGTAACAACTTCAGATTGTTATTGCAGATAAACATGAATCCTACCTGGCCTGTTGCCACATAGTCCTTTAAGGGATGAATAGCAAGGCAAAGAATGTCATCATCATGACCTAGATAAAAGCGCTGCGTGTTCTGCTGCCGGTTGTAGACCACTCCCACCGCTGCCACATGATACACAATTTCACCCGTCTGCGTGTAGAAGAGATTGCTCCGACAGTCGTAACCTCTGTAACTAATTAAAGAAAAAAGGTTTGTTCACAAAAATCGTAAACATATATACTGAAACTGAGACAAAATTATGCTGGATGAATTTTGCACACATAAAACTCACATTACTTACCAATTACTGTTTTGGTGTTTTAAAATTATGAATATACTTCCCCAAAGGAACACCAATTTACCAATCTAATTTACTATTCAGACATCAGTACTACAAGCGCTAGTTTAAAAGTGGCACTTAATTTTTACTTTCCACAGCTAGTTTAGAAGAGAAAGTAATAGCTAGTAATTTTTTCAGACCACATGGAGAAGTTGGGCATGCGACATGTAGCTAAGTGAAATAGAAAATGTCCAAAGTATTAGTTTTGGCTCTCTCCTACTGCTCAAAAATTAGGCAGAAAAACATGATAGTTTCTGGAAAATTGATAACAGAAAACAAATGCATAAATATTTTCTAGAACAGTTTCTTTTTTTGAAGGAACACCTGTCTGCTTTCTGCACTGATACAGGAACTGGCATGAGTAGGCCAGCTCCCTGCTGAGGTCTGTATGCACTGTCTCAGTATACTCCTTTCTTCCTAGGTGTGACGAGGATCATGAAGTTACATACATCTTTCCTTATGTACACAGTGCAACCATATGCACTGGGGAAGTAATGAATCTGTGAGGCAGCTGATCAACTTTATTTTAATGAACATTCCAAAAACCATGGATCCATGTTCATAAACACTAGACCTATGCACTACCGGAAAACAACACAGCACATACTTAGAACAGATTTGAATACAATGTATTTCTGTTGGCTCACCTACATTACACACAATGGTACTTATGTCACTGTATGTGATTAGAGAAAAACTACTAAAATCACTACATGAAGTTTTTAAACACACCAGCAGATAATCCAGGTCCGCTGCTCTCCAGAAGAACATTGCGTTTCATGAACTTGCATCTCAAACTTTTGGAAGATTATGAAATTCCTCCCTGCCCAGTTCCCCAACCTGTCCAGGTCCCTCCAGATGGCAGCACAGCCATCGGGTCTGCCAGCCTCTCCTCCCAGCTTTGTATTGTCTGCCATGCTGTGAAGTCCAAAGCTGGGTCTCATTGGATCACAAACAAGAAAAGTGAACTTCTTAAACCAGCAAAAATTGTGATAGCACAGAAATAAAAGTTTTTAAATAAAGCTCCCTTCAACTCACTGTTTAGATTGGTATTCACGGGCAGGTTATTAACTTCAGATTTGGTCCTAATCCAGCAACTTTTTAATTTCTCCTGCATTACTGTTCCTTCAAGGTCTCTAGCAGAATCTCTCTTTACATTTGACCTGAGGCTCAGCTATATGTCTGCTCCCTGCTCTTCTCAAAGTGACCAGCAATTTAGACTCACAATACAAGAGCAGACTCTTCAGTCCTGCTTTGCTGTCCCTCCACCCACATCCTTCACCAACAACCTCTCCCTGCAGCAGCATGCGCAGATGTTTTGAAGCTGCTTTCTGCCTAACCCAAAGTGCTGTCTGCCTGCCTCAATGTACAGCCACTAGGTTTTTAAGAAACAGAATATACAATGACCTGCAGTAACTATGAAGAAAGAAAACAAAAATAACCTATCACAGTATGTAACATCACCATTTTAAGTACATAACAACACTCTGTGAGGAGCAGGGATTACAAAGGCAGACACAGTGCCAGAGAAGATACCTGAACCTACTGTTGTTCAGACATCATTTTCCAGTGCTTCTCTCTGCATTGTGCTTTGCTAAACATACTGGATTTCCTTTGCAAACACAGAGTAATTAAAAAAAAAACAAAAGGCCAAAAATGCACCCTAAAGGAGAACATTAAAAAAAACCCCTACAGCTACGAAAATACATATGCTGAAAGAAATACTGGACATTGAGCAATTTCTTGCAAGCTTAGCAGTCACCCATAAAAGTAAAATGCATGAAGACAGCAAAAGGGTTTTAGGTCCTCCTACACACAACCCAGAAATTCAAAATTTTCCCAGCTCATCATACCAATTGCCTATATACCATAAATTAAACATAGCAAAACTGAGTACATCACTGTCATATACCACAGGACTAATCAAAATATCCAAAATGTATCTAGGATGCAGGAAAGTAGTTCTTATTAATTATATCTATAACTTCTTGTGACAGAAGTTAATTTTAGTTAATTTCCTCTATTTATTACAAAAATTAGTACAATCAGTTGTTTGCAATTAAAATACAACATATTTTGCCAAAATATCAAGCAATGCCAACAAAGACTCTTTGTAACCAAATTAAAGACATTTGGTCTTTCCCATGTGCCAGTGTTCTAACTCCTTGACTATACAGGTCCTTTTCACCAGGGGGAAAGTGATGGGCCTAGATTAAACAGCAATGAAAAGAAGGATATTTCAATCTAGATCATTCCCTAAGAATATTCTACACAGTTCCAAAATACTTACATCTCCATATTATTAAACCAATTTAGAACTGAGATTACTAGCTAATCTCAGAAAAAGCATTAAGAGAAATAATTTATTCACATGAAGAAAACAAACCAAAGAAATTTACAAGGCATCTTGGTTAGCAACTATAAATTAAATAATAATGAAAGCAAGTTCTGTATTGTAGTTACTGGATAATATATAACAAGGCACAATAAATATAAGACTGCATTCTGCCATAGTTAATGATCCAGGATTGATTCAAGTTAATATGACAGTAATACTCAGAAGGAGATGCAGCTTCCTCAGTGCTGCATAGGAAAAAAAATTGCCATTACCACAGTCATGACTAGCAGAGGCTGCGTTCAATTTGAGATTAAGGCAGGTAAACATAGGTGTTCACATTAACTCTCAAATTTTAATCAACAGTGTTGTAGTCAATATAGTCAGTAGAACCTGCAGGGCTGCTCAGCTGGCCAACCATCAGCATTTCATTTCATCTGAGCCAAATCACTCCTTATGCTCCACTGACTACTAACTGGATCTCCATTGACTGTGATGGAAGTTTAGATATACACACAAAACCATCTCCTTTTGGGCACATAACTCTGAATTCTGTAACCTGAAGCAGAATCCTACCCACATTTGCAAGTTACACATCTATATCCAACTAACAGGCAACTTCACAAGTAGCGTCCTCTCTGGGAAAAGAGTCAATGTTCATAGCTTGTCTAATGCTGTAAGAGTTTCAAAATTTGCATGTTACTCTTCAAAGTATATGTAGGAAGTTTCCAGATGTAGTCCAACCCTTCCCCAAAAATCTCTAGAAGAACCAAACATCAAAACTAACATGACTGAGAACAGAGTCTTTAGTACAAGGGTGGAGACTTTTATTTTTAAAAAAAAATATTCTGCGTAGCAGTAGTGTTTTCTCAAGAGGAGCCACTCATAGGCTATTCCCTTCAGATACTATTTGTAGGTACTTGTAGGAATCCATGCAAGGTGTTATAAGGCTGTCATTAAAGAGCATTCCCATGTCATCTTGAAACTGTTACCAAATTTCATCTTACGGTAAGGTTAGTTCAATGAATATCCTGAAACTCAAACTAGATTGTGCTTAAATCCTTTGAATAGTGAAAAATCATTCTATGATTCTATGAATATTCAAAAACATAAAAAATCATTCTTGTGGAATCAACAGCATAGCTTTGAGAGAATATGGGGTATGAGTATTAAATGTGCATCCTTATTTCCTGCCAGCAAAAAGAAAGCATAATAAGCATTGAGTCCAAGAAAAAGGTTCTTCTGAATAGTTCATGTTTCCGAACCACCACCCTGCCAAAGACACGGCAAAATTAAAACACAGGAATAGTCAAAAAGAGGCCGAATTTGTACACCAATTTAATAACATGTTTCTGATCATGACTGCATCAGATCTCTTAGAGAAAGACACACTTAAAGATGAACCTCTTAACAGAAGTTCTTTCCTCATCCATGTCAGTCAGAAGCTGACTCACACACTCCAAATTTTATCCCCTTCCAAAACAGGAAGTAACCAGAGGTTTAAAAGATTTCTTACAGGATATCAAGAGATTTTTAAAAGTTCATCTTTCAAGGCAGTTGACAAATTCAAAACACAAGACCAACAAGCTCAAAAACAAAGAAAAGAAAAAGAGCTTCTAATTCCCCTAATTAAAAAAAGTACCACTTCTTAGATTTTCAAGGAACATCCAAGACATTTCCATTGCAGCTAAAGAAAGATGAAGCAAAGCAGACGTCCTGAATCAGGAGAATATGCCTATTACTCACTTTGATGTGGGTCACTTTAAAGTTAACAGCCTGGACATTGAGAAAAATCTGTTGTTCAGCATGGATTCTTCATTAGTTTTCTTGATGCCCATTGGGTAACCAGACAGAACTCAACAGGACATTCTACTTCTGGTCATTCCTGGATATTCTGGTCAAGCTTCACTTCTGTTGTGAAGGAAATAACAATAATACCAAAGATCCAGGGACCTTGCTTGTGCTACATCTTCTTCAGGATCATTTGGTTTTATTCTTAGACCAAATTTTAAAGACTATATATAGCAGCTACTCACCTTAATGCATTTTCTATACAGATATAAAAATCTTCAACTGAGAATTCTGGAGCACCAAAAAGAGAAATAAAAAAACCCAGCTCTGTACCAAGCTTCCTAGTTGTCATTATTTCCAATGCTATTACTCAGACTACGTCTTCTACAGACAAAACTGCTAAGTTGAATATTAACTATTCTTAGCCAATTAATTTACTAAGCATTCCATGTGGAGCCCTACTAAAATTGTTTAAGTGCCATTTTAAAGACAGACAGTATCAGTAACTTCTTCGTGCATTTAGTTATGTCTGAAAAGAAGCTGTATTCCTGCAAAGAGATACCTTTTGAAAGGAAAACTTGATATGCAATGTCTTAATTGAATAAAGGCTTTGGTTTTGCTTTGTACCAAGAGAATTTGTATTTCTGATCATTATTCTAATGCAGTAACATCTAGTACCAGTTTGTTTTAAAACACCACATCTTTGTTCTGATAAAAATTCTTCACTTATGAAGAGTTATGCGAGACTACTAATCCTAAAGATGAAATTGTAAGATTTCAAGGATGCATCTGAAAGTCATTCTGCTACTCAAATTAGCACCAAAAAGAGAATAAATTCATTTTTAACAAACTTAAAAGGCCTATTAAGAATTACATTTAATTCCTAAACTAATAGAGGAACATGTGAGTTGTTTCAGACTAGCTACAAACAGTTTATGCTTTTTTTTTTAATAAATCACTGCTAGAAACACCACTTTTTACAGAACCCATTCATCTTCAACTACACAAAGTTTCTGTTCAAGCTATCAAAATAATACACAAAAGAGAACTACTGCCTTCCAGACACTGAAAAGTATGGGTGAGACTACTAAATACTTTATTTAGTCACCTGTATTCAAGCAGTAAGTACCAGCTAAAGTTTCAGTGCAAATTCATTTCAGAATTCATGTGTAGAATTAGTATGTTGGTATGAAAACTTTCTATTCATTTAGTGTAAATTTATTTCTACAGATATAAATAAAAATAGTGAATCATAAAGCAACAGACCTAAAAGTCTTTAATCAGATTATTAAATTACAAATACCAGTCTACAAAATCAGTCTGCTTGTATATTTTAAAGAATCCTAGACTGCATACCCATGAACAAAATGTAGTCTTATACTGTTCCCTGGAGCTCGCTCACGTCTCTTAGAAGCTGCACTTTTTCTTTTTTCTTTGCATTGCTCTTTAAGTTGAGGTAGATCTTCTTTGTAAACCTTTAAGAAAAAGCATACTTAAAAGATTCATCAGAAGAACATGTTCCTGAGAATACAGCCACAGTTATCACTCACGAAAATGTTATTCTGACATAATTGAAAGAAACCCTCTAATATCTGTAGCCAGTGATTGTATACTGCAATTTGGGTTTAAATTGCGTTTTAGGAATACATGTAATAATTTTTCTCCCTGTAAATATTAATATTAATTAATATCTTATTTGTAATTATTCATTAATCATTATATTTTAATAACCTTGATCTTTTGAATGCATCAGGTAACAAAAATTCTAAAGGTTTTGGTCAGTTCCCATGCAGTGTCTACAGTTTTGAGATTTCAAGCGTCTTCATAAATGACCAACTTAAATCCTGGGAAGCTTCCAGCTGCCATTAAAACTAAAACCTTTACCTGTCGACGATAGGTGATCTGTGTCTCTTGTTCAATTTCAGAGTCCAGCTCTGGAACATCAGACTGATCTGAATCTGATTCATCACTATTAGAATCAACCAGACTCTCTGTCACCAAGAAAACAGAAATAAAAAATTAATCAACCTAAAGTACAAGCCAGAAAGTGTTTAAAGTAACTGCTTAAAGTCTCTGATTTGATAATCAGTGCTTATATTAACTACAACATAAACTGTTGACAGGAACAATTCTGCTGCTACATAAGAAATAAGCCATAAATATGATAATTCTGGGTGTTGAAGTGAGTTAGTTTTCATTAACTAAAATTGCTTCATCAACTTTAATGTCAGGAGGAAAGGAAAAAAGAAGAGAATGAAATAATGAGTATAAAGCAGAAACTAAGACTTGCACGAACTTAACAAAGGGTCCAAAGAGAAACTTACTTTAAAGTCAGCCACTGATGAGAGTAGAAATTCTTCAGGTAGGTTAGGGGGGAGAGAAAAAATTATAGATGGGAAGAAAGGGGCAAAATTTTTTGTGACTGCAGAGTAAAAGGAGTAGTCACGTAAAGTTTGACATGTGGGAAGAGCCTATCATTATTTCCTTCTGCATTTGTCACTGACAAGTTCAGCACTGCATCTGGCTTCGCTTACCTGTTTGCTGGATCCACACTGATACATATTCATCTGATCTGAACAATTAAATTGTGAAACAGCCTATTTTATTGTAACTCTATACTTTTATTTCCCCAAAGTATTCTCTAAATTCCTTTAGGAATTTCCAAGGGAGGCACTCATTTAACTGTTTTGATTTTAGGAAACTCATGACAATAACAGTTGTATTAGTCACTAGTGGAAACATGATCTTCATTTTTTCCCAAACATTAAACATCTATATCCTCCTTTAAAAAAAAAATTAAATAATCGATTATAATACTTAAATTATCACCTAAACACTTCAAGATTTTAATCAAATTAGTATAAACATCTATTTTTCCAGTGACACCTGAGCATCCAGTTGCTGTCAATTTGGTCAAGGATGATATATACAGAATTCAGAAATTCGTATCTGTGATCTGAACTTTTAAAATTTTCCTTTGCAAAGGAACACAGCAGTGAAGGGTTTTTCACACTCTTGCTAGCCTGAACACACAGGGTACTGACAAGTATTAGACAACTCTACCAGGCGCTTCAGACACCTGCAAAGTTTAAAGAACAACAACGGTTGTAATTGTGCAGACTGACAACTTTGAACATTTATTTCAATACCTGCACCTAAGAATTTTACTTCTCTTTTAGTCTCCCCACCTTCCACACTTTTGCTGGTGTTTTTTTTAGTTAGTTACTTACCTTGGGGTGCTATATGAAGAGTGTCCTTCAACTTGCGATCAGGGACAAACTTCCACTGAAAGACAGAATGATCAGCTCCCCCAATGGAAACAACCCACTGGTGATCATGCGACCATCTGACGTTTGTCACATGAGCAGAATGACCAAGGTATTTTTTAAACTTTGCTCCTAGAACAAAAATAAAAATCTCTCTCAATGTTTGCAAAACAAATGTTTCAGAAGCACCTCAGAAAATCATATTAAGGAACTCATAGAAAAAGTAGTGGTCAATAAAAATACTTTAAGTACTACTGGTATTTTAATCAATAGCAACAACTTCTTGCACTTTTCAGAAATTTTAATCTGTATATAAGATACATTTTTAAGTTCCAAAATATAATAACTTCATCAAGTTAAAAAGAAGAACAAAAGACATATGATAATGCTGTATTGAGGTGTACTAGAGGTTTTTAAAATTTCACTGTATTAATTTTATTTTACTTTTTACAAACCAAGATTTTTACAATTATTACTTCTACTTTGAAAAAATACAGTTATTTAAATCATGTATATTTAGGTCTGTGAAAACACCCCCGTATACATGCTTGTAGCACGGGTTCCTACTGTACAATCTGAGTGCTAAGTGCTTCTGGCAATTCATCTCCTCCCACGTTTAGCAGTAGAACTGGTAGTAGTAGTACAGCTACCCTCAAGTTAAGGTTTTCACTGCTACATAATCACAACACAATCACTGGATTGTGGAGGGCTGTGAGCTCTTAGCCCACCAGCCCTCTGTGCTCCCTTAGAGAAGAGATGCCTGAGGCCATAAGGACTCTGAGATAAGCAACTCACTTTTAAGTTATGGTGAGCAAGTGAACCACCCCCAAGCATGCCTTGCTTCCTTATGGCAATACCTTGTACCCAGTTGGCTAACTGGTTTCTACCCTCCCCCAGCCTTTCCCATAAAAAGGCCCCAGGTCTGCCCTGAAATCCAGGGGAGCCTGCCCCTGGCCTTCCTTTCACAGGGACTGCTGGACAATTAAAGCTACCTCTGTGGAACTGCCATACAGGTCTCCCTGTCTCTCTGTCCCCGTGTTAGCTTCAGGGAATTTCACAAAAGAGCTGAATCACAAGAGCTGAAATCACCTGTAGCTAAGAAATTGCAACACTTGCTGAAATCCCTCGCTGTCCAGGAAGGTTTGCCTGCACCCCTAGAAGGGCTGTTCCTTGCAGGACGCTCTCTCTAGGAAGGTCGTGGCATGCTGGTGCTTGAGCAGCATCAGACCCCCCGGAGACAAAGCTGGATAAGTTACTGAAGTTCCGAATAGCACTCCATTATAAAGATATCTTTGTAGACCAGAAAGACTTCATTGTTTCAGAGCCATTTGAAGAACTTCATTCTAGCCACCATTCCTGTTTAAGGATGGCTAAAACAGCATGGATGGGTCTTAGGATATGTCTTCAAGCTTTATGTACTTAAAGAAATGTTTGGAGTGTTGTGTTTTTAAAGACTGATATTCCCCGATTTTTTAAAACTCTTTTTTCAAAAAGTGATATTAAAAACTGTTTCATTTTCCAGTCTTCTAATGCATTTTTCTTGAATGGTTACAATTTAAAAATACACGCATAATTGAATTTTAAAGGCAAAAATTTTACCTTTTCTTAGACATGGGTATCGAAAGAGCTTTACTATTCCATAATCATCAGCTGTAACCATAACTTGCCCAATAAAATTCGCATCCACAGAATTTATATCATTTATATCTGAATATTTGGGCCAGATTCCGTTAACTTCAACGCCAGAAACACAGGTCCATGATGCCCACTGAATGCCCTTCAATTCCTCCTTGTTTGTTACTTCTTTTCCACCTAAGCAAAAAACAAAGAGTCATTTTTCAATATTCATTTACACAATTCTAAAGAATGTAACATTTTTAAAAAATTCTCTAAAAATCGAATTCAAGTGCAACAGAATTAAAAACTGACCTCTGAAACTGTCCTGGATCTAGTATTCCTTATTATGACCAACAGTATTAGTAATAAGGCTTCTCAAGACTATTTAACAGAAGATCATAGGTTTGGTACTTTATAGTTTTTATTATTTCTTTGTATCTGCTTGAGGCTGTGTTATTTCTTAAAAAGTTTATCAAAAATACATATAACCATTTTAGGCTAAAGTTCATAAAAAATTCTGTTGCTGAATGACTCTAGAAACTTGGATTATTTAGAGCAAGAACTGAAGAATTCATATCTGGCCACTGTAAATTACTAAAAACACCAATTTTGTGCTTAGATCCTTGTTACATTATTTCACATCAGCTCTATCTTTAATGAGATTGATCTAACCCCACAAAGCAAGAGCTGAGGAACTGAGTCAGACCAAAAGCCCATTTAATAAATACTTGTCTTCTGGAAAGGCCAGAAGCCAAGGGCTGGAGCAATGCAAGAATAGTGCCAGCAAATATAAAAGCTGTGAGTCAGACTGCACACACACCTGCAGAAGGTGAGCAGGACAGCAATTCACTTCTCAGCCTTTCAATCACTAAATCCATGTAAACAATGATTACCAATTCTGGTTATATTTATAACTAAGTCCTGCAGATCTTGTACCAGACAACTGTAAGTTCCTTATCTCATAGTGGAATTTCAGTTCTTACGCAATTTGTTCATTATTTTGAAATATTTCAGAGATTCCTCTAACACAACTGACTTTGCTAAACTTTTTTCATAGGCAAGGTTTCACAATCCCACATTCTAACATATGAAGAAACTCCAGGTTGAAAGCTGTCTCTATAACTTCAAAATACTCCTCCTGTATTTGTTACTGTCTAATTAAATTCTCGCTATCTTTTCTAACACATCTTCCGTCGCATTCAGTGCACAGAAACAAACTTGTGCATAGAATGAATTAGATGCTTCAGCAGAGAGTCATAAAAAGCTCCAAGGATCTCTGAATAATGTACAGTGCAAAGCATAAATCTCGTATAGCACTGAAGGGACAACATAAAAAGTGATGATAGTAGACAGTTACTACAAATACAAATACTACAAAGATGACTGGGAAGAATATAGAATGATACTATGTAAAGATAGAAGTCAAGCCTTGTGATAAATACTGCCATTGGCATATTCTAATAAGGACTACTTAAATTTCAAGGTTTAATATCATAATATGTGCATAGGTCCCTCTACAGAGGGAACTACTTTGACAGAAATTATTCCAAGAGTATGGGACAGTTCAGTTAAGTTTTCAAGAGAATTGTCTTAAAAACACTTGCAATAATGGAGTTGTCACAAAGTTCATCACTGTAAAAGTTCTTTTAAGATAAATTCCTCTGTCTGTTGCAAACATTGTTCTAGAAAACCAAATGCGTCTTCTGAGCTGCAAGGTCCAGATTTCTCCACACATTTAAAAAACCATGCAGTGCAATCAAATGATAATTCATTTAATATCCAAGCTCTGTAAATACAAAGCTATTAAGCTATTGCAAAATTTAATTTAAATGCTTCATCTTAATTCTGCTAAAAAAAGTGGAAGCAAAAATTTATTTCTGCGAAATAAAACAAACGATAAGTCAGCATCTACAGTACAAAAAGATGCATTGGAAAGAAGAGTAAACATAGAAGGATAAAAATATTTCAGTAACTTTGCCAGAAAAATGCTGTACTTATTAAAATGTGGCAAATACTTCTATGAACTTACAAAAAGTTTTCTCTATACCCCCATGCCTTGAACCAGGATTTACATTTGGCTTTTTTTACAAAACCACTACATGTTATTTCTGTGATAAGTAACAAATATCACTAAGACAACTCAGAATCTTACTTGGCATTCTGTAAAAAAGTCTCTTTCCATTGCCATCATTGGTCTGTAAGTATTTACTGTCTGAAGACCAATCCATATGCGTGATGAAGCTTAAGGATCCAATACATTCCCCAACTTTCTTGTACCGCTGAACAACACCATATACATCCACAGAGCTGTCATTGGAACCAACAGCTAGGAAATTCCCATCTGGAGAATATTTGAGTTCATGAATAGCTTCTTTCCTGTCTTTGATATGAACAACCTCAGTCATATCTCTGTAGTATGAAAGAAAGCACGTCATAAGTAGAGAAGAGCCTCATCACACTGTCAAGTTCCCAGTCTAAAAAACGAACAAGACTGTGAAATTATATATTGAACCTAACTATGCTGTGTACAAACACAACACTGCTGTTTTTAGAGTTGGCTAGGGCTTCATGGGGAAAAAAGATAAGGAAACAGTGACACAAGAAGGTGCTTCACTGGGCTGAGGGACAGTGAACAAAAGGAACTGTTCAAACTGGGTCCACAAGAAAACTTCATCAGGTAGATTATGAGATCTTTATTCCCTCTGGGGAAGGAAACTTCACTGACATGAGACACGGATCTCATTTGCCCTTTAAAAGTGTGGGATCACAGCAGCACAAGGCAGCACCGGTTTTGCAGCCATGATGTGCTGACAGCAGAATGCCAACACATGGAAACAATTTAGGAGGTAATGAAAATTTATTTCTTAGTAACTCAAGGATAATTAATAAATCAAAAACCTAAAGAAAAACATTTCCTAGAACACTGCCACTCTCTGCAAATAGACCAATATACTTTTTCAAATGGGTTGTTATAAATCAGCATGAACATATGAAGCACACATTAAAAAAATCTGAGCACCCTCAGCAATTTAAAACAAAAGCACAAGTGATCAGCTGCACGACCACAAGAGTATCAATACATTAATAACTATTATATAATATTAATATATTAATATCTATTATTAATTCTATTAATATCGATATATTCATATCTATTTTTAATTTTGGTAACATACCTGACCCGAAGCACAGTGAAAGAGCCATCCTTCATTCCAAGAGCAAGATGGATTCCATCAGTACTAACAGCAGCACAGCGAATGGGTTCTTCCATGTTGCACCGGGCAATCAGAGCATGGTCTATTAAACTCCAAATTCTAAAATAAAGTAATTATTTCAAATGTAAAAAGAGGTGTGCAGCTTTGTCACAGGTAAGATGAAGTCAACAGTTTCTGCACAATGCTGGACGCAGAAGTGTCCTATTTTAAAATAATTTTCCACAAGGAAAATATAAGACATAAGTGTGAATTTGCATACAGCAAGAAATATTCTTATATTTTAAGAGGCAGGAACGTCTCTAGTGGGAAAACGTGGGGACAGGTTAATTTTGATCTTCTGAGTATAAAAAATGATAGCATATGAAAATATATACTTTTAGACCACTCCTGCAAAAATTCCAGTATTTTGCTAATCATTTTAGTCAAGAACATTAAATAACAATTAAAGACTTCGATCAGTATAAACAGCTTTTCCTATTAAAAAGTCATTATTGATAACTCCCTTTAACTAATAATATTATAATATGTAAGTTTTTACAACAAGGTAGATTACATCTATTATTTACAAAACATATCTGGAATTTGAGAGTATTATTTCAATATCAATAATCGAATTACTGATTTGCTTAAGGTGTTACACTTGAGATATTTAACAAAAATGCCAACACATTCAACTTATAAGCAAGTAAAGGTGGTTTTGACCCAAAAAAATAGAGATGAACATGTAAATGGGAGTAATTTAGTGGGCTTTCTGAGCATTTATATTCTGTTTACAATGCATGCCCTAGGTGAATGAAATTCACACATTAAAAGTTAATTTCCAGCATTTGAAAAAGTAAATATGGTAAGAGCTAAATGTATATGTTTTTATCACAATTTTTTCATCCCAAGCTGTGCATGCTTAACATAACTCCTGAAAAGGAAACAGTTAAAGGATACTCGTCTCTGAGTGCTCCATGTTAGCCTAAATTAAATGTTTTCAAATTTCATACATGGGAGGTTTTGGGAAATATATACTTCCATATATATGTACACTGTAATTTATATATATATACTGTATTTTATTACTGGAAAACACTAATTTCCTGCATAACTTAACTATGGAAGTACATCAATGCCACATTTTAATATCTTTAAAATGTATACATTTCAATTAGGTTACCTACAAAATGAGTTGATTGTATAAAACTGTATGCAGTTTAACAAAGAAACAAAATTTAACCTGACTGATCGATCATCGCTTCCAGTCATGGCCAGAGGCTTTGTAGGATGGACAGCCAAAGCCCACAGCTCTCCTTCACAGTGCCCCTGCATTATCAGGAAAGGCTTATTACGCTCATGCACCACAATTTCAAAAATTTCACTATCTTGTGTCCCAACGAGTATATGGTCTCCTCTCCAGCAAACACTTCTTACAGAGAGACCTGTAGAAGAGATTGTTACTGAGAGACACATCCTCAGAACTTGTAAAACAAAGGTAAAGTAGCAAATGACAGAGCATAAAGAAAATGTCAAGAAATATCCATATACCTTCTCTTATTCCTGGATTTACTTATTTTACTCTATCTATTTCATAGATAGTGGCATACTTGCCCTTGGAACATAAACTTTTAAGCCTAGTATTAAAAAATTTCTAAAATAAAACATGAGTCTTATCTCAATAAATGACAAATATAGTACTGACATTTGAAGCTGAAAGCATGCCCTTAATATCTTTACATTTCAACAGAGGTAGCAGAGAATAAAAATTACAATTTCTGATCAAACCATGGACCTTAGTACTAGGTACGTGAACCTAAATTATCTATGCTGACAGAAGCATCAGTGGAACAATCATTATATGTAAGACAGTCATACAGCCCAATTCTTTTTAACACCTCAATAGTATATAGAATTATTTTTCCTACTAAATAAAAAATAACAATGAATCAAACTGAAACAACTTACAGAGAAGTGAAAAAGATTCATGATGGAATTTAACACGCATTCCTAACAAATGAATTTGGTTTTAGGCTTACAGTGGAGGTAAGCACTCACAGGGTTTGTTTGTAGATAAGGTTGGGAATCATAACATGTAAGTTAGGAGAGTTTACACTGAGAAGCCAGTCTTGGAAATAAGCACCTCTTAAAACAGGCTGTATTTTTCACATTCTGATAATGCAACTTAATGTTGTCAATTTGAAATGTACATAACCAGACGGTAGCAATGCCTAATTTAACTCACTTTGCCTAAACACTGAATTTCGTGGAGAATAGCTCAAAAATACTTTTGAAAAACTACTTTGGACTAATATGTGAGACAAAGTTGTATCTATCAGATAAGAGAAAGGACTATTGTAGTGGTCTAGGTTGATGTGCTTTTGAAAAATAATTTTATCTATGTAGAGGGAAAAGAAAAGCCTAAAGTTATTAATTTTACATTGGAAAAAAACTGCATGACTCCAAACAGAGAATGGTGGGTTAATGGGCCAGTCTGGTGCATCTGCATGGATGTTTTGATTCTGACAAAGCTAGCTCTCAAAGCAAAGCTCCTGATTGTGCCTACTTAACGTGCTTTGCATTACAAGGTAGCCTTCAAACGCACAAATAAAGAACTCCCTGCACACAAAGCAATACAATGTGCTCCAGGAGTGCACTCAGTGCACTCCAACTGCAATGCAGTGCTCAGTCCACTGAACCAGACTAGAGCTAATGCCCCTCAAACACCCCTCAAAATGCACATCTGTTGTGCTACTCGAACCACCCACAGCATCTCTTTTGCTTTACAGATTTGATCTGTTGATTGTACTGCTGAATATAAGCACCTCACCACTCAGTCCTATAATTTAGACATTATATGGCTATACTCTCTATAATGCTTTAAAAATAAAGAAACAACCAACCAAAAATTTGATGAAAGATGGTTAAGACACCTGTTTCAGTAATTTGGAACTTCTTGTGGTGAATGGAGACATTTTGAAATACAGTGTAACTACTTGGAGGATATACATAGAGTATACCAAGAGGTAAGCTATTGCAATCACAGAAAATGCAATTAAGAAAATGAGCAAGAGGACAGGTCATAAAGGCAGTCCTCAAAAGTATATAAGAAAAAAAGAGTGAAGGAAAAAAAGTCAGGAAACTCATTTTATTCAAGATAAGATTTTTAAAAAATCTACTTGCTCTGTCACGGCCTTTTGGCCAGGCAAAAGTTTACGGTACGAGTCTGTTACATCAAAAGTAAAGGAGATAAACTGGAGGGGAGAGCAAGTTTGAAAGAATGAAGCAGGGAATGAAACAGCTTTCAGCTACATGCATCAGAACTGTGAAGCAGTAGCTGAGCAAATTTAAATTTAAAACAGAGCCACCCTGCTGCAGGGCATATATAAAATGAAATGTATTTCATCTTGTCGTAGTACTTCACAATCTTGGTGGGAATGCCATGTCAATTACAGCATACAAAGACATCACTTGTAATCAGTTATGTATTGACCCTAAGTATCTGATTGCTACCAGACATTCTAGCACATTTTCAGATTCTTGGCAAGATATTAGAAAATAACAAAAGTGACTGGGGGCAAAGAAAACCAAATGCCAACAAAAGCAATATTGTAAGTGACATCAGTGCTTCAGTATATGTTTGTATTCTTATCCTAAATCATTACAGGAACAAAATCTGGAACACTCTATGTAAAATTTTAGCATGACATGAACTGTAACTGAAGTCCCAGTTGCAAGTAAGCAGCGTTCAAAGTTCCACAAAACTGTAGATAATATCCAAATAGTTTCAACAAAAATTTGGATAACTACCAAATGAAATTTGATCTCACTGTCTCTTTCAAGTTCTCTTATAGCATTACTGTTCCCTGTTAAAAACTGCTGTGCTCTAAAAACAGTGTGAATATAAAATTAAATCTGTGTGTACATCTTCGTCATATGTGGTTTTTTTGTAACAGTAACTGTGACTTTCATGCTAGTGGGCATGATCTACCGTATTTCTAGCAAATAGTTCATAGTAACATACATAAAACAACGCTTTTGGGTTTTAAAGTCTTTTCTTGTTCAAAACACTGATAAATTTCCTATCTTATCGGTATATTGAAAGCGACAAACTTCTCTTTACCTTTGTATCCCTGGTCTGTTTCCCTGAGATCAATCACAGTAATTGGTTTAAAATTTAAGTCCCACAAGCGAACACAGCCATCCCTGCCACCAGTGGCAAACCCCTCTTCACACGCATTCATGCTGAAAATTCCTGCCTAAAGAGAGAAGCAGGTTATTTTTAACAACATAGATTAGAGAAAACAGGTATGCAACTAATAAAGGCTTCAAATATGAGAGAGTCAGAAGTGGAAACAAACTCAAAACAAGCAGAATTAACAATAAGCAATAAACAGTAAGAGAACTGCTGCAAGAACGCTTGCTTTCTGATGATGATCATCATAGTGATGCTGCTTCTTATCCCTAGAAAGAGCTTAGTTTCATATCCTCTTGCTGTAGGACCTGGTCCAACTCTAATAAATGTCAGCATGAAGATTCCCCATGATCTCTATTAGGCTTGGTTTACGGACTTTGTTGCTATTACTCAGCTGCTATACAACAACACAAAAAACATCTGGGATATTTTATATTTTAAACCAAGGAAGATTGATTTAAAATTTAGATTTAGAAATAAAACATAAGGAAAACAATGATTATGCTACACCATTGAAAAATTAATATAAGCTCTTATTTTAAAGGCGAACATCAAGAAACAAAACCTAACCCATTTTCTTCAACTCACTTGATACAGGTTTTCTTCAGGATAACGAAGAGGCAAGGTTGATATATGTAGTATTAAAATAAAGATACTATAACCACTGTACTTGATTTAACATGATACATATAAACAGCATACACACTATTGGGTTTTTTTCATTACCTCCACAACTCACTAGTCTTATGTTCAGAAATAACTCACACATCTCAGTAAGCAAAGCTACTGAAAGGAAAACTTTAGCTGATAAGCCTGTGAGAAATAAAAAAAAAAAATCCTCTATATTTATTTAAAGTATGTAATATTCAGCTATGACAAAAGTAAACAAGAGAGCATTAGAAACAATGGAAGAGAAAATCTGTCTGTAACTCCTATCCAAAAGGGAGTAGAACAGCCAATAATATACATATACTTTCTATAATATTGATCTGAAATTTCAGTTTTGAAGAAGTAAATGTAAAGTTCCAACAATTTTTTTGGATAGGGGTCCATGTTTTATAGTAATGAAGAACATTAACCCCCAAAATGAAAGCAATTTGCAAAGGAGAGATTGGCTTTTGGGGGAAAACAAAGCTCTACACTCACAGAACAAATTAGGATTCAATATGACTTGTGAGAATTCTGGGGAACTCTTGACTATCCTCTCCCACCAATATGTTTTTTCTTCTTAAATTACAACTAAGAAAAATATCATAATGGACTGGTAATAATGAAATATGGATCATGTTTACTTCTCTAGCATCAGGTAACAAGCATATAATTTCTCAAGAAGAAAGAAATCTCTCGGCTTTCACAAAAAAAAAGAAGCCCACTAGAGCGTCAAATGACAATCAAAACTGAAAGACTAGGGTAACAGAACTCAAATTTTTTGGCATGTGACATCCATTCTCAAGAAAGAGGCTTTTATGATAGGCCACAAGTTCAGGTGCAGTACATGTCTAAACAAAAATGTAGTGGAATTTTTAAGTCATAAGCAGATTAGAAGGCTAACTCTCATTATCTCTAACATCCTGAAAATCCTCTTTCTGTTTCTTTAGGAGCCTAGAGGTTTTCAAGAATACAACACAAACTGTATTTGTTTCTCTCCATGTGTATCTGTCTGTTTTACTGCATTAACTTTTGATATTGCAAGAAGAAGTCTTATGAGGAGAAGCATCATACAAATGCCTGACAGGAGGCTGTAGCCAGGTGGGGGTCAGTCTCTTCTTCCAGGTAACAAGTGACAGGATGAGAGGAAATGGCCTCAAGTTGCACCACGGAAGGTTTAGGTTGGATACTAGTAAAAATTTCTTCACTGAAAAGGTTGCCCAGGGATTGGAACAGGCTGCCCAGGGAAGTCCTAGAGTGATAATCCCTGGAAGTGTCCAAAACCAGGTGGATGTGGCACTTGTGGATAGGGCTTAGTGGTGAACACAGCGGTGTTGGGTTAACAGTTGGACTCGATGATCTTGGAGGCCTTTTCCAACCTTAATGATTCTATGATTCTAGTGCCATGGAATAAATAAAAGTCTAGAGGAATTTCAGCTCATTTTGTAGCATATGCTGAATACTCTCCAAGCTTAGGTCTTTTAAAACTCTTTTCAGAATGCAATCTTGATAATAGAATTATTTTCTTTTCTCTAATTAACTCTTCCCAAAATCCATTATTTAATTAGTCAGAATTAAAAAAATAATCAGACATTTGGCAATGTGGGAGCTGAAGATAAGATCAAGTAGATCCAGCATTAATCTGTTTTCCATTCCACAGAATATCCTTATCTTGAAAAGGACATACTGGTTGTCAAGGAGATTTGGCAGATGTGCTTGCTCAATCTCTTGAAATGCAATAGGACACTCTCATTTCAGTCTTTGTGCCACTGGAATAAGAGAATGAGATGAAAACTATAAAAATGTCCCTCATTAATGGGGACTGTAAGTATCTAATGGAAAAAGCTGAGCTTTGCTGCATTTCATATAATTTCTAGGCTCACACTTAATGGGGAAAAGACAGATTCTTTACTGGGGTAGCTTGGCCAGTAAATCTTCCAGTAAATCCTTCCTTTTAAAAACTGTCAAGATTGTTAATGCAAATCAACTTTGGAGTCTTCATGCTTCTTTAATCCTTCAGCCTGAAATTTTCATTAACATAATTTGATTCTTGATGGTCAAAAACCCTCTAGCAGTAATGAGAGGCAAACAATCGCACTGACTTTGTTAGATCCAATTGAATGTGAGCCACAAAGACTGTGCTTCTGAATGAAAATAAAAGGTGTAGATCAAAGACTTCCATATTAAAAGTTATGAAGCCTGACATACAGACTGCATTCTTCTTTTACAAATTTTTCATTGCATTTCCTAATGAACGCGAAAATTCTGGAAATAATATCTCAAATTGATAAGCAGTTTTCTCAGAATGCTGAATATTTCCTGTTTTTCCAACATAACCAGCTGGTATCACATCTGTGTTCCCTCAAATTAAAAAAAAAAGAGTTGAATGAGTGCAAATAAAAAAATAAATGCCCAGACCTACCAGAAATTACAGTTGAAAGCTGAAGAAGCTTTGAAAATAATTTGACAAAGATGATCCCTCCTGCATAAATACTTAGCCACTACTTGAATCCAAAAAGTTTCCAATACTGAGGCAGTTTCTTGTTTTCTATTGCTGCTGGACCTATCTTGCCCCCAATGCACAAAAATCAAGTGTCACTTTATCTAAATGCAGTTGTTTGCATAAAATCCACCACTCTAACTCTGACTATGCAATTCCTAAAACACATGATGACTGCAGTTAGCTATAATTAGGACCAAGCATGGAAGATCGTACGGAAACTTCAGAAGCAACTGACTGCTACTGATTAACATGGGGAACAGAGACACTATACCAATACAGAAAGAACTCCAGTGCCTCCTTTTTACTCCCAAACACACCACAGGAGGCAGACATATGCAAAGCACATAAAGCAACACATATGCTGGGCACTTACTCTGAGACATTGTCTCTCCCACTGTACCCTGCACAGTAGGGAAATGGATTGCAAACATTTAAGATGGGTGTCAGTGAGTTTATAGTGGAGAGACACTACTGTGAAATGTGATCCTCCTGTCTAAGAAAACATCCACAAAACAGTTTTAAAATGTGCATACTACTATAAAAATTTAAAGTATTTGTCTATACACCTCTAAAAGAAGTGGACAGTTACCTCCGAAACCAGTGACTAGTCTAAGCAGCAGGAGAAAATACTGCATGACTTAATGTGTTGGTACATGATACCAGCTTAAAACCATTCATTTAAGTTCATTATATTGTTTCCATCTATATTTAATCAGTATCCAGCCAACTGACATAGGCATGCAATAGTTTTAACAGAGTGCCTGTTATTTAACCTCAAGCTTGTTATTTAACCTCAGTTTCTGACATCAATCCACACAACTTTAATGTGTACCTCTGAAAGACTATCTCAAAATTAATTATTCATCTGCTGAGAAAGCATCTTATGTACATCTACTATGCAAGGCAAAAGCATAGCACACAAGAATCTTTAAAACGGAGTGTTTTTAAATAAGCATGTAACTTTGTTTTAATATCCAAGTAACATCTTGTATATATATATATTAATAGTTATGGACTACCTTGAATTTAGAACACATAAGGTGATAAGCGGAAGATTCTATAATCTGTTCTTTGCACTGGTACACAAGCGAGATATCTATTAAAAGATTATTTTTTTTCCTAGTCAAGGTGTTTATTAACTTTCCAGAGCCAGATGCACTGCCTACAAATAACCTCATGGAGTATTAGCATTGCCAATGAATTTACACATGCTTTCATGTTATTGTTTTCTTTCTCCCTTTTTAAATTTTCATTATTAGGATTATTATTTAGGAGGCAAATCTAGAATTGGAGTTTCCCATTGCTATCCATCATTCCCTGCACATGAATTCTGTGCTTTTACTCCTAAACTACTCATTTCCATCTTTTCCTACTTTCCATTCCTACTTCTATATTAAGTGAACTCACAAATCCTCTTCCAACTAATTCTCCAGTCAACTCAACCTATTTACTTTCAACTTTTTGTTTCTACTCAAACTCAGATAGGAATCTGCAAGAAACTCTACTTTCCTCTCTCTACAGTTCTTAGTATTGGTATGACAGAAAACAGATAATCTATCTGAATTAAGAATTCTTATTTTGCTTGTTAGTGTTAAAGTTGCTATCTGTTTCCTTGGTTGTTCATACTGGGAGAGCATGGTTTATTTTACTCACTGAACTGTTTTTAAAACGAAAAATGTCTTTTCAGCTTGGGCAATCACAACAAAGAGAACCAACCTTTGAAAAGAAAATGTTTTCTATATTAATGCAGACAATGTCTTAATAATAACTTCATAAACCTGGGGCTGGACTATTTCTCCACATCACTATTATGCTTTAGAAAATGTTTTCCAGCATCTCAGATATCTACTGTTTATGCTGCAAGAAAAGAATGGTATTTATGCAAATAATGAGACATGTCTTCCTTCAATAAGATTACAGTTTACCTCAATCCTGCGGAGGAGTAATGATGCAGCGTGAGAAACAGGTATGCAGGTACAACAATTCCAACACCAGCATACTAAAGAGAAATTCATATCAATTCCCTACTATGTGCACACTTTCCCTTCAACAAGAACAAGATATGATAAATCTTGTTATTTACACTTGCATTTTCTTTGGACAAGAAGGACATAATTTATAATTTATAAAATTAAGTACATTAATTTATTAAGTAGTCATAAAATATCATGATAATATTTTAGTATGGCTGAAGAGACACTGTCATTCCAAGTCTCCATATGCTGGGCTTAGAGTAGTCTGTCGGTATTATCCTTGAAGGTAATTTTTAATTGAAAAAGGTTTCATTTTGTTGGAAAGAAGTTTCCGTATTTTATTGGGGTTTCTTTTCCCCTGAAATTGGTGATATTTGTAGCAACTCTAATCTCTTGTAAAAATGAATTACAAAGACATGAACTAGTGTCCCTACTTAATTTTCAGTGCTGCAAAGTACAATTCCATTGTGCCTAGATGACAGAGCCAAAAATAGAAGGCTAGATAAGACCTACTCCAAGGTCACCTGAGCTCCATCCATTGATGTTACTGATGATAAGGAGCACTGCACTTCAAATTTGATCTTATGGTCAATTAAGAACTGACACAGCACGTAAGGGAACAGAGCAACAAGCTCTCACCATCTTGTTTATCAGTTGTGCCATTTCACACTTAAACAGCTGAAAAGCACTGCATTATTCTGAGAAATAAACTGCTGCAAGTCTAAATAGTCCAAGTATGTTAATATGCAGGACAGCTGTCTCCCACAGCACCAACAGGATGGGAGACTATTTTGGCATCAGTTTTTGACAGGAGACTAAGTGCACTCTTCCCTCTGGGAATCCAGGTCTGCACATGCAATGTCCAATCATCTTAGGAAAACACAGAAAAAAACCAGAATGCTATTGAACACTTATTATGAAGACTGAAACCAGACCTGAAGTTACAAAGCAAGAATCAGGGATTACTCAACACCATAAATATCATACTTCCTGATTTATAATTTGGGCCTTCTTGAATACATTTAATATTTCTATACATGCATACAGGACAGTATGCTTGTGTGTGTTTATATGTTTATATATATATATATATATATACACTTCTATGTATATAAAGAAATCTCAAATACAAAATACAGTCTGGAATATGTTTCACACACAGATGTTCTCCATAATTTTATCTTTGTTCATAACCAGATACAGTGTCATTATACAACTGTCTGAAAAAGCAGTCCAGTCACTTTTAAATTATTAGTTCATTCAACAAGCCGCAATTATCCTGAATGTACATTTCTAAACCTTCAGTAAACCAAGAGTCTCCTTACTACAACTGACTGAAACTTCTCCCACACACATATCATTCATCGCTTTGTCCCCTCCATTCTCCCTGATTAAATCAAAGAGTGACTCTTATACTTCAGTTACAAACATGAAGCCACCCAGCGCAACACGCCAGTTAAAACAAACACATTCTTACAAGCAAGGACCATTAACTGCTATTGATTTTTATCTAGAATTTTGAAGTTGCAATATCAGAACTCATATGCTTGTTTTTTCACACCATGTTAAATTGCTAACATGGGAACTTCAAATATTATCAAGAAAGTACAATGCTTTTCAAAACAAAAATTAACATTCAACCAGCAAATCATATAGCTCCATAAAGTGACTGTAGCAGTTTCATGCTTCATAGGTTAAACCAATCAGAAACCGGTTGGCTTTGCTTTTAAGGTGATACTTGGACAATTAGAAGTCTAATCCTGCATATTAACAAATGAGAGGTAATGAGGATTTCCACAGTTTAGTATGCACAAATCAGATTGCAAACCACAAAGTGGTTTCTTTTGCTGCCTACTTTAATTACAAACCCATATGCTTTGAAATAACATGGAAAATATAATTAAAACTTACATAGCAAAATTATAACCACTTTATAGTCATATTAAACATTTCAAATAAAAGAAGATATTACCAATCACTTTGGAAAATTTTTATTAAACTTTCATTGAGATGTCGTCACTTTTCACAGCTGTATACTGTTCTAAAAAATATTCAAATAAGACATACTGAGTATCGTTGAAACCATTTAGGAACACAGACAAGGTGACCTTGCATTGCTCTTTCCAGCTTTCCAGAAATCTACTTAACATTTAATATTATTTAGAGAGATATACTTACAGCATGTGCTCCCTGTATTGTCCGTACAAGGTTGATCCCTTTCCATACGTATATATCTCCATTCAATGCACCAGAATACGTCACTTCATCCCTTGCACAGGCGAGGCACAATATAGTCTGGAGATCACCAGTCTTGCCAAAGACACCACGTTTTGGTGTCAATGAATTGCCACACAAGCTCCAGAACTGTAACATAAAGTGATTTAGAAAGACGGCTATTTTGCTAATACCTTATAATTTAACATGTACGTCTGAAAAAGAAGTACTTTGCCTGTGAAATACATCACCATTCATCCCCCTTTCCATGCCTCAGTTCTCCAGTTCAACGTTTTATGTTATTAACCAACTTTATCTTTCCATAAAATCAGCATGGCAGATTAGTTAGGAAGGAATTTTGGGATGTCAGTATTAAATCAAACTAAAATTCTTTCAAATAATGATTTGTGAGTCAGTTGCATTTTCAGTTATTTTTGAAAAGCATCTTGTAATAGAATTATCTTATCTTTTTTTGATATGGAACTTCCATGTTGAAAATGCTGTATTTGTACGTTATGTTACTTCAGACATTTCAAGATACCACCTAAGCATGTAGATTTCTGGTAAGGCTGCTATTTGCTCTGTTTGAAAGCAGCTGGTTTTACTGTAGACTTATTTCTCGTCAGAACCACGGATCACACAAAGTAGCCATTTGAGGCAGAGATTTTTAAGAACTTTCTAATAAACCATTGGTATGTGATTGCAGCAATCACACAAGTGTGAATTTCCTCCTAGGTCACCCAACATGTACCAGTGACTCCAAAACTAAAGACATGCAAAGTCTCTTGCCAGAGCACAACACTTGCCAACTTAGTCTCCAGATACACACTGTAGTTTCTGAGACCTCTGCAAACAAGAAGCACTTGCATGTTCCTTTCAAACCCTCCTGTCCAAACATGTAAATGTGCACTGGAAAGTGTAGCTGCTGAAGTAATCCAATGCAAAACGTGAAAGCATCACTGCTGATGGGTTAATCTTACATTGTCTCAGCATATACAGTTTCCTGCATATGTGTTTATGAAACTGTATTTCACAGCAAGGCACTCTGTTACCTAATAATCAATTCAAAATTCTGAGCAGACTTCAATTAATATGGGATAACCTAAGCAGTTACCATGAACAGATTTTGGTACCTGCAATACTGTAATTGAGAAATAACCATTAATGATTAGAATAACTAGCACTGATTAGTCAAATCCCAGTATCCTAACTAGTTGTGCTGGTCTTGGCTGGGATAGTTAATTTTCCAGTGGCTGGTATGGGACTGTGTTTTGGATTTGGCTAAACACAATGTTGACAATACAGAGATGGTTTTGTTATCACTGAGCAGGGCTTGCACAGCCAAGGGCTCTTTTGCTTTCCTACTGCCACACTGGCGAGGAAGTTGGAGGTGTATGAGAGGTTGGGAAGAGATGCAGCCAGGACAGGTGACCCAAACTGACCAAAGGGATATTCCAGACCATATGGCATCATGTTCAGTATATAAAGTGAGGGGAAGAAGGAGGTGGGGGGGGACATTTGGCGTGATGGAGTTTGTCTTCCCAAGCCACCATTACATGTGCTCTTGCGGAGATGGCTGAACACCTGCCTGTCCCTGGGAATTAATTCCCTGGTGTGCTTTGCTTGCATGTGCAGGTTTTGCTTTCCCTATTAAACTGTCTTTATCTCAACCCATGAGTTTTCCAGCTTTTACCCTTCCAATCCTCTCCCCAGTACTGCTGGTGGTGGAGTGAGCGAGCACCTGGTTGGGGCTTGGCTGCTGGCTGGGGTGAAACTATGACAGTGGTATTTTTTTAACTAAAGTACAGATTTCAAGACATAGACCACATTGCTGCTTGAGAAGCAACTACACAGTCACTGCATAAATCAAACACTTAGTTCCAATGTGGAAGCGGGCGATGTATCTAAGAAAAGTAATTCCTCAATATCAGTTCACTTGGAATTATCTACACAACTTGATTAATTACCATTACAATTTGCATAAAATATCATCTGAGAAAAAATACAATAGTATTAAAAACATGAAAGTAATTATTGATATCTGAAAGAAAAAGAAGGTGTGTTTTAAGAAAAACACACATCAACAAAAATCTCTTGCCTGATCCAAGTGCCTAAATATCTCTAGAATTCTGATTTTCCATAATGTTTTTCCAGAGGAGACACCAATGATTTTTAAAATTATGTCTCTATTTAGAAAGGCTTTGTAGAGCCTTAAAAGTTGCTCAAACAAACTTCTGCTTATCTAAATAGACATGTTTTGACATAATAAAGCCATCTTAAATATACTACATCACTGCTGGCAAATATTAGCTTACTATTGGCATAAAGGTTCTCTTAGAGAAGCAGAAAAAAAAGATCATTATTAACCAAGTTTGTGGAAATCTGTAACTGACATGCTAAACACTATGCCAAATCAGACTTATGCAATCTAGCCAACAGATTTAAGACTTTTTCCAGTAAGCCATTAATACATATTAGTCTGAAAGTTCATTGTATAAAAAGCATCACATTTTCCCCACCATGGGAACCTACACATAACATAAGCAATACAGAACTTTCAAGCTGCCATCTACTGCTGTTACGTGGTAACACAGAAAACAGTGCATGGGAGAAGACAGTGACTTTGACTGACATGAAACATGGTTCCTAATCATTGATCATCCTGCTGACAAAGTTACACCTGAAAAAGAAGTTGTTTCTGCACAGCATTTGCTACATGGATCAAACAGAGCATGCTTGAAAAAGACATGAACTGTCGAAATTACGAATCCTGTAACAGGTACAGAGTGCTCCAAATAACAAAGGTACGAATACAAGCAAGGAAAATAATTAAAAGAAAGGAAAACGCTCGTTCTTTCTCTTCCACTGTCTCCCCATACTCACTCTAAATGGTAAGAAACAGTTTTTCAATTCATTTCGTCTCTGTAGTGCAGCAATTAATTCACTCTTCAAGATTCAGAAACCAGAGTACCTGGAGTCACCTTAAACGGGTGCATCCTGTCTTACACTACTTGGGATTTCAAACAGTGTGTTTTAGAGAACCTAAATTTTAAATTATATTACAGTCATTACATACAATGCTACTGACAGCTGTTTCATTCCTACTACATTACTTCTGCCAGGGCATGAAGTCTTTCCAGCAGAAAGGGTCTGTTTTCCACTATACAGATCTTTTAAAATATCTAGTGTAGTCAGGTGTGATCCATGATCGCAGTTCTAAGAACTAATATTATTCTTACACAGGGCCTTCCATATTATCATTCTACATTCCTGTTAGATTCTATTTTTATATCTTTTATAGAGTATATACTACTGCAGTTTAAATATTTTATAAATTAAGAGTTATTTCATTACCTTGATGTGTTTTACGCCACAGCTGACGAGCTTGTTTGGCTGGTACAAATCCCAAGAAATATCAAATATCTGCATAAAAAAACCCAAGGATGTCAGCAGAGATGGCCCTTCTAGCATGGGACAGTTAAAACAGTAAAAACTTTTAGCAAATTAACAGGGAATCCGAAACGCTTTAAATGGATTTATTGGAAAGACTTTTATCCTCTCATTGAATACAGAAGTTTCAATGTATACCAAATATAGTTCTGGCTGGTTTTCCCTAGAGTAATTAAAACACAGGATAAAACAACATTAAGGTTCATTTACAGACTACAAAATTTTAAGGAATTATTTGCATTTTGATTTCCCATACGGGGATTACTGTCTAAGAAGTGTATTAATTCTGTACTTCCCCTACATGCTTACAGTCTCAACAACCCATACACAAATAAATACTGAGTTACACATTTTATTCTAGAAATAAATGCACACATCTTAAATATCTCCATGTCTTAATGCATATCAACTTTTATGCAAATTCAATTTCTAAAACAAAATGGTTTTTGTTCAGACACAGGTCTAGTATGTATATACAGATATGCTTTAACAAACTAAAATTACATTGACACTCAAACTATTTATACTTACTCTGTCTGTATGACCAGGAGCCATTGATAACAATTTTCCTTTTCTCCAGTCCCATACACAAACTGTGTTTTTCGAATCCAAACCAACTGAGACCAAACGCTAAAAGTGTCCAAATTAAACAAATAAAAATAACTCAATATATTAATGAAAGCTAAAGCCATTATTTTGAATGAGTGGTAAAAAATGTGTAACATATTTGAGATAGAAGCAATAGCTCCATTTTGATATAAAAGAAAACATAAGCAATATCTTACACCAAAGCATCTTTTCAGGTACAGCACCATGATCATAAAGATCTTCTTAGGTAACAATATATTTCTGATTCATAATGTTTAAGATACAAAATTATATATAGCACACAGGGCAAGCAGCAGTCAGGAAACATTTGCAAAAAAGGAATAATCACTGAAGTTGAGACTGTGTGTGTTTACCTTTAATTACATGTAACTTGCAGAATTCAGGATTTATTTTACAAGCTCAAGATATGCAAAGAAAAAATATTTTCTTCAATCTTCTTGGCAACAAACAAAAGATTAAAAACAGTTAAATGCTTTAAAAGCCTTTTGCTTGATTATTCAGGACACATATGAGTAAATATTTCTTTCCGAATCCTTTTTCAAACCAGAATCCAAAGAGACCCCGAGAAGTCTTTATTATTCAGAAAGACTTTGAAGCCAATTAAACTGTAAAACTAGGATGCACAAAAAGATTATTCCAAGAAAATTGAGAAAAATAAAATTTTGAGATCTCCCTATGCTCTGCAGGTAGTCTAGTCTTGACTGCGAAGACACCTTGCACAGATTTCTTGACACAAATCGTTGACTATATTAGCCAATTTTATTGTATCTGATAACCAGTCAAAATGTTATTTTTCCTATAGAAATTCTAAACAGAAAGATCAACAGGATTGAATGGAACAAAAAAAAAGCTGAGCGATTTTGGTTTAATTTTTAAAGAAAATTAATATTTTTGTTCAGTTTATGCATGAATTGGGCCATCTTGATGTTGATAAATGAAAGTTTTTCAATTCTTTAGGAGTAAGTTTTTTTCACTGTTCAGCAGTTAATACTTACACACACTAAAGACAAATTTAGTTTCAATTTCTACATAGATTTTCCAGTGAGTCTGTAAAAGCAAAAACAAACTCCAAACTTGACTCATAATCTTTTTTCCAAAAGACAGAAACCTATTCCAAATAACATAATTCCTTTACTGTCTGAAAAACTCCAAGATTATGAGAAGAAAAATAAACAAGTTAAATACAATTTCTATTCATGCTTTCTACTTATTAATACTAAAAAATCTAACCTTTCTATTCCATCTTCAAAAAGTTAGGGGGTTTCAATCCTAATTTGATGTATCTTGACCTTAAATTATGAAGGCCATTCAAGTGAGGAAATGACACAACTCTACACGACAAGAACAATATAGAGAAAAGATATCGCCATGATGTAGGAATTATGTTCCAGAAAGAAGATGACTCTAGAAGCTGACTTCTTAAACAATGAGAGGTCATTTCAACAAACTCAGAACTTTCCTACAACAATTACAACGTGTTTTAACAGAAACAAGTTACAGCTAGGCTTTCCTCTTGTGTTCAATACAGCTCCATTTGATATTCTCTTAAGGACAGCAACTGGTCTCTACAATACATTCTCACTTGAGAAAACAGCAGTAACTGACAGATATTGACCTTTTCAGCAAGCAAAGGGAACTGAGAATACAGCTAAATCTGAGTATCGCACTGCAAGGCTGAGTGGGAGGGAAAGAAGTGCTTCATAGACCAGGAAAGCACATCTCCAGAAAGGATTTTAATACCTCTCCAGCTGCTACCTAATGTGTGAATCTAACCATTAAATTTTCCATTTCTAATACATCAGTCAAGAAAGCCTCTTTACTCAGAGGAGTAAGTGTCTGGTAAAAACAATCTCCATTATAGGTAGCAGCTCTGAGAACCAATTTACTACTCAGAGAATGTTCAAAAGCAACAAAATTATAATCCAATAAACCTTTTTCTTGATTCTTAGATCCAGGATACATGAGTCTGAACAAACAACCAAAATGTGGAGAGCCATAAAATGCATGACAGAGAAGGGGATACTGCCTGAAGGAGACCAAGATGAGTAACACAATGGGGCTGCCATCACTCTGGGCATCAGACATGCCCCTGCACAGGGGAGGTCCACTATCTCCATCCATTTGGTCTAACCCTGAACTGTGGCCCACAGACTACAAAAACCTCCCTACCACCTCATCTCAATTCAAAAAACTTTTGAAGTTATACTTTTCTTGCCAAATGTGAATATCTGGCATTCATTAGTAATGCAATTTTATTTTCCTCAATTTGAGAATAAGCAGATAAAACCTGAGATGATACACTTTCTTTTTTTAAGAAAAACTATGTGACAAGATTTCTAATAGACACACAATTTATTCAAGAGTTTGAAAAAAGAATATTTGTTTATTTGTTACATACCTGACCATCTAAATCAAAGGCCAAGCAAGCTATACCATGTGTGTGAACATCTTTCAGAACAGATACAGTTTGCACAGTGTATGAATCCCACACACAGATGTATGGTTCCTTCCCAACTTGACCTGTTGCCACCAACACGCGTTCAGGATGCAAAGCAAGGCTGCCAAAAAAAAAGATATAAAATATTTTTGCATTAAACTTTTGTATTTGCCTAGTTAGTTGCATTAATTTTTTTTCCTTCAAAATTATTTTACAATATTTTCCCATTGATAGTAGATATTAAAAAGTCATTTTGTATCACAGATTCCACAGTAGCTGTAAAATTATCTTAATATAATACATACAAACATCTTTCTTGAATTTAACCTTCAAAAGCCTTCTACATTTAAATTAATTGCAAAATAGTCAATAACCCTCTGTTCCAAAAGTGTTTACTGAATTAGGTCAGCTTTTCATGCACTAAGAGAAATACCTTTTTTCCTTTCTTTCTATTTCTTAAAACTTAAAAACACAAGCATAGGAAAATAGAAGTTAGTGTTGAACTATCTACACATCAATCATCAATGGAGAGATGTGGGCATCTCCAGAAGTTCTTTATTCCACTCAGTATTTGACATACTTTTTATGGCAGGACAGCTTCCTGGAGCTGTCTCTCTGCTGATTGTACAGCAACCCAAAGCATGACTAGCTTAGACTAGAGACAATGACTACACTTCAGATGACCAACCTGAAGAGCCATGAAGATTATCTTAAATGTCTTAATTTTAATACAGAACAATTGGGAATAGCTGGTTTTGAATAAATATTAACTTTCCGCATTTCCTAATATTTCCTTACAGCTTGTGTTTCAGTCTTTCAGAGTGCACTTGAGGATCATCAGAGCTGTTTTGCCAAATCTGGGACCAAGCTAGAAAACATGCTAGTCAGCAAGATATTTCCTCATTTTGTTTATGCCAGCAAGCTGTAAGGAAGGACATGAAGTCTGAACATTCAGATTTCATAATACAGAAAAATAGGAATATATTCTAACAGAAACCCAAACAAACTACTTGATTAAATTCCACACATACTAGATACAGCAGTCCAGAATGATGTAGAACTATCACATATGTCAGGAAGACATAATTTCCAAAGCTGGCTGTTTAATTTGGCTAAAAAAATTTCCTAGCCTAATGAATTCCAGGGTAATGAGTGATCTTGAGAGACTGGTGGACAGAACCACCACCAAGACACAGAAAATATATTTATCTTCTCAAAATCACTTGGAAAGGAGAAAGGTTGAGCACTTTGCAAAGGTAAGATGATCTTACATCTGAACACAGGTTTGGATAAATAAAGTTCAAAGGGTGGAGACATGGGAAGTCTATAAATATAGACACAACAGCAAGGTTAAAGCTAACCAGGAAATTACCAGAAAAAATATCTAATTCAAAAGATGTATACACTTTCTATACACAGAAAGAGCAAGAGAAAACCACATTAGAAGATGCTTAATATTTTATGAAGTTTCACTACAGTACACAATACACTTCTATATTTTTTCTATTTTAAAATAGCAATTCAGCTGGTTGACACTGCTTGACAAATTCCACTTGCACAATTCTGAGCAGAACTTCTAACTTCAAAGTTGAAAAGGTAAAAAGCCTCTGAACCTTTCTGTTTTTTCTTTGGGAATTTCTGCTCTTTGCTACTGCCCGTTATCCTCAGCACCAGGATAAAGTAACCAACATTTCCCCACTTTGGTTCACTTCACTTCCAGAGTTGTTTCTCTAGTTCTTCCCTTCTTGATTATTTGACAGAACAACCTCACAATTAAAAAACATTGCAGAAAGGAGCTGGCAGGCAAAACTTACCACATTTCAATTCAGTTCTGCCACCTAATCCTGACTAACACCTGCACATCTCCCAGAGCACACAAAGGCAGATGGTGTACTCACAGGAAGAAGGAAAAGCATCTGGAAGGAGAGAAAATGCTGCATCCAAAATGATCTAATTTTTAGAATGGCACCACAGAAAGGGAGCGATTAGACCAAATGGACAATAAAGAAATTTGAAAAAGGAAGTGAGAAGAACAAGCAAGAAAAAAGAGACAGAAACTAAGAGGAAAATAGAAAAACACAGCAGTCTCATGTCTGATTCACCACTTCTTCAATCCGGTCCTTATCTGTGCTAACAGTGCACTGTGCACTTTCAGACAAGCAAAAACCACCCCACAACTACACCAAAACACACAGGCATCACCCTGGACACACATACAGGCAAAAGCACCCCCACATCACACCTTACAAAACAATTTTCAGCAACCAAAAATTAGCTTTGTATGTTTTAAACTAAAGACCAGAGTCTGTAGAGAAACGCAATGCAACGGAGATGGAAGGGACAACAGTAAAGGCACCACCATGGGAAAGGAGAACACTGTCCTTAGCCCAAGCGTAGTGACTAATTTCATTCAAAGAACAACTGGTAAACATGGAGAAGGTTTTCTCTATTTCTAATTAATTAATGGCAAATAATAACCAATAGAAATATCACAATATTAGTTCTTTCTACATCACAATACAGAACACTGGCTCAAACAACTGAGCTCAAATTCTGCCTTGATATGGGATAATAATGCAGCACAAATTAAGATCCAAAGCCTGTATTTTAACCACAACAGACAACACCGCAGAATTACCAACATCCTCCCCCTATCACTTCAGTCTCTACAGTAAACTACCAACAACTTTTCTAGACAGTCATTGAAAGAAGAAAATATTTGTACAATAAATACTTTAAGACCACAAGCTTTTTTAAAAAATGCAAATATGATGAGTTTTCAGGGAAACCGATTAGCAAAGCTGTTAGCAGCAGCAGAAGAAACACCTACCTGAAAATACCTTTCCACATCTTTTCTTAGAGACCAAGGAGTGAAGGACAGCTTAAAAGTACTACCTGTAAGTATTCTATCTCACAGGCTATCAGAACAGATGAAAAAGAGGAGCATGGAAAATGTCAACGGACTACTTTTTCTATTACCAACACTAAACCAGTAACTGCTAAACTTATTTACATGATTTTCATATGAGCCATGAATGATAAGACAATGTTTTTCCTTAATACTCCAGTCTTGGCTATTATTAATCGCATGGAGCACCATGCAGAATTATGGATCTGAAATTTTGGGTCCTCATCAAACATCAAGGATTAGACTCAATATGGATTTTACGGAATATGGTGACTCTTTTCAGCTCTTTCATTGGACTATGAGTGATCAAGCAGCCCCTATAAGCACAGCAATTAATACAAAAATACTGTACCTTGATCTAACCTCTAGAGTAAAAGCATCGATACAACTCACATATTTGGGAATGTTCATTGTTAGAACAGCCCTGAGCAAAACACTGTAAATAGCTCCCCAGTGCAGAAAGAAAAAGTTTAACTAGAATGGGTGCCCAGAAATGAGTAACAATAAACACTTGCCATACACAGACTGTAACAACTCGTGGGTGTGATGCAGTTAACAGGCTCAAACAACGAGTTTGAGCTCTCTCTGGATATTCTGGGTAAGATCTTCAACACACCTATACTGAGGTGTTAACATCACACAGCTCTTGGGATGGTATCTGCAATACCTGCTTGCCATTCATCCATTCACTTCCTGAGGTCAGGCAGAAAACTATGAGTATGGCTCAGCTCTAACCTTTCAAATGTGTTAGTATGGGACCTGTGGGCTTAGGTACAGAGTCCCTCACAAATATTTTCATGCATTTTTTTTCCTTAGGGAGAAGAAAGAGATTGCTTAGCGGCATAAGAAGCTCTGCACTCAGAAGAAGAGGACTTGTGTTCCCATTACTGCACTCAGAAGGAGAGAACTCGTGTTCCCTTTACTATCCTGGTAATGAGAGCTGGTATGACCTATCCAGCTTAGACTGTTGAAACTGTGCTTGCATCTAGCCCACACAGCTAGACTGTAAACTGGTGCTTGATTTCTTTCCTCTTCCTTGAAGGATGACTAAGCTGATGAATGAGATATTGCCGCTTGCCCAAAAAAGGAAACAGATATTCCTAATGAGACAAGTTCTTGTTTGCCTCTGGCTTTTCTGACCTGGGCTTTTCAACGACAGACATTAGATCTAATGTAGTGCCTCCAAAGAAGTAGATATGTAAGAACATGTCCAAAAGCCAAACATGATCATGAAAAAAAGCGGGTATTAAGCTAACAAACTGCTAAGTCAAATTAATTTTTAAATTGAATTTAGAACTTGGTACTTCTCAGAAGAATTCAGAAACAGAAAATTCAAAAAACTTGCCTGTCACTATTGCAACAAACCAAACAGCTAGACTTGCAGTGAACTGAGATTTCCACTGATATATCTGAATGACAGGTCTTTTCGTAGCCAGATATTCAAACTGGGCTGAAATGCAGTAGTGGAGTTTTAACAGTATACTGAAAAGGGATATGTTTCTCACTTCAGTACATTCACGCTCCTCTTTTTAACGCATACAGAAAAGGTTCTTTCTCCCTTTTAGAGCAATAGGTAAGCACTTCCCAGCATTTTGACCAGATCAATGCATTATACAAGACCAGTGTTAGATTATTATATTAAATACTAATGGCAGTCAATGAAAAAAAAATATAAAACCTGCCCATGATGTATCTGCGTGGAATCAAACTAGAGACATGGACAAGACCTTCCAATTTGTGTGAGCTTTGTAGTGGCAGGGGACCCTGAAGGAGAATAGTCAATAATAAACTACTTAATAAAAGAAATCAAGACTTTTTTTTTTTATCTTTACTTGGTTTGTGCTGAGCATTAGCAGGCATTGATTAATACAGACAAGCTGCAGACAAGGATACAGTATTAAAGATGATGTTTCCTTAGCAACAATATTGGATGAAAATCCAAGAATATATTCATGTGACTACTCCTGAGCTTCATAAAACTAGGGCACCAGTAAAAATGCACAAAAGAATACTGCAGTAAAATAACAGCATCTCCGACATCTATTAATTAAGAGTTAATTTCAAGTGTGAAATTGTTTCCATGCTTAAATAAAGCAAAATATTTCCATGGTATGTTTACAGACATTTTACATACAGTTGAGAATATTTTCTTATTTGCTGTCACTTATCCATGTTTCCCAGAAAGAATAACAGGGGAAGGTACAAACCATTCCTGTCATACTATTTAAGATCTTAAAGCAGAAAGAGCTGTAATCAGCAAACATCTCTCATCAAAGTTTTAACAGATCAAGTCAGAGCACACTTACTTTCCATAGAGAAAACAAAGCAGTACTCCTAATGGAGCATCACCACTGGCCCTCCATTTAGTTATTGCCCCAGTGCCAATAATGTCAAATATAGCTTTCTGAAGATTACTTAAATTGCACAAGCATCCAACTTCAAAGTAAGAGAGTCGGAAGTGGAGACAGGGACAATGAACTCAAACTATACAGTGGTTATTCCCAGCTGCAGTTTATCTCATTATCATTCCATATTTTCTCCTCTTGGATCTGAATGTTTTTAGATTAAATAGAAACATTTATAAACAACCCAGAGAATCCTAAAGATTGCTTTGGGCTTCTAGTTGTTCCTGAACTCCACAGAAGGGGCAAAAAAGAGAAACCAGATGTACTTCAAAGAGAAGGAAAGAGTTAGAAAGTGAGTAAAGCAACATCGATGCAAAGTTCCCAACTCACTGAATATGAGAATTGAGTAAAAAGATTCTGGGAACTATATGCCTCTTTATGAAGATGTTCATTTTTGTTTTGCATTCTCATACCCTCCACTGCTGAGGAAAGGATTGGCTTTAGCTTTCTAGTAAGTTATTGTCTCTAGAAAGCTGCTTAAAAATAAAGATATTCCCCTTCTTTTCAAATATGAATGATTTTGCCAGTGCCAGTAGGAGAACTCATGGTATGACTGAGTGGGGTTGCTGGATTTTTACAAATTCTATGTGATCTTGACAATTAAATCACCAGGTTTTCACAATTTGAGGAAAAAATTTCTTTTCTAATATGCCCCTTGAAACAGAAGACAGCGAAATTACTTACATGTCCCTAGCTAAAAAAATCTTCTCACATGAAAGCTAGAAATATCATCTACTCCAGAATCATTTGGAGATAAATTTGCTAACATAATGTCCTGTTATTCTTTATTAGCTATTCATACTAAAGAACTGGTGGTACAATAATGTGACATACTAGAGCCAGAAGGTAAGTAAGAATCCCACCTAAAAAAACATTCCACTTCCTTCTTTCCTCACAAGACAATGAACAGAATTAAAACCAATTATTTAAACCATTATTACATATAAAGTCTCAAACATGACTCCCCTAGAACTAGCAACAAGGGAAAAAAAAAACAAAAGAGGAAAAAAAAGGGAAAAAGGAAACCAGAAGTGCAAGATCTGTGGAGAGAAGACATAGTGCAATCAGCTGTCAGTAACTTAGGAGGGGGGCAGCACAGCTGCTCAGCTCCTTTGGGTCACTAGATTTGATGATACAAAAGAGATCCCTTAACAAATCAGGAAGTACTAGTAAATTATTTGGTTAGATTTGTGAGTCACAAAGTTAGAAAGCAGTCCTTCACTCCTGAACACGTGGTGAAAACCATACAAACTTACAAAATGATCACAGATTAAAAAACCAACACAGTTTAATTTTAAAGTGGAAACACTGATTTCCCATTCTAGACAGTTTATAAGATAAAAAACTACTTTACTAAAGATTATCATGTTGTAGCCACTTAATTATGGGGAAACTGAGACAAGCATGGCTATAAAATAGGAACAGAATTAATTTAAAATAAATTTTGTAATGAAATACAGTCTAGACAGTGAAACCAAATGGCAAAAGTTCTTACCACATTTAAAATTACTCATTTTTCAGTGCACAAAGACTCATTCCATTGCCAAATTAGAAATCTACAGAATAAATTATTTAAGGTCAAAGAAGCATTTACTCCAAATTTTTTAGCCAAGACCATTTCAAAAGTTTCTTTTCAAAGAAAGGTTATTTTGGATGCTTCTGACAGTACAAGTTAATTAAATAAACTTTCTTGATGTACAAAATTTTCTTGTTTCTAAATCTTTCACTACTACTAAAACCCTTTGAACAACCCTTTACCCAGTCATTATGATTTGCTTCTTCTTTGTGAAATTTACAACAGTTTTTAACCACTGATCTTCCATCTATTATTTTTAATATATATATACTAGATCTTCTAGTATTGCACAGAAAAAAAAATCACAGAATGTACGATTTTCTTTCATATTTCTGAACTAGTATATTAAACAGCAATTCAGTCTTTTCTCCTGTGGGACATATTAATGAAAATCTCTGAATGTGCAAGAACTTCTCATCTGAATATTTGAGTGGAGTCACAGAATAATTAGTGACAATTTTTGAAAGGTTCTTCTTTTACACAGAAAGGTTATCCTGATAAAATTAGCAGTTGGCTTAAAGTAAGGAATGGTGGGAAGAAGGCAGTGGCAGAGCTGCTATTGAAAAAAGCTGAGATAAGCACATCATTCATTCTGTGCTTCAACTGACTGTATTTCATTACCAACCAAAGAAGGTATAGAGCAGAGCAGAACACTATCCTGCCAGCGCTGGAGACTGCAGATACACCAGATTTCTTCAAGAGTTCTTGAGAGTATCAGGCCTAGAGGTGTTCTGCAGGTATTCAACAGAGATGTTTTCCTACAGAAAAAACCATCAAGGATATCTGTAACACTTGTCTCAAATTTACCATCCTGGAATCTAACTTTGCACCCAGAAAAGCGAAAAGAACCAGGATACCACTTAAAGTTGGGACAACTTCTGAGCCCCTGTTTAGAAAAAAAAACTATAAAAAAGAGATAAAGGCCACAAAAGTATTTACACAAAAGACCATCTCCTAAAACAAAATCCCCACATGTACCAGAACCATAAACAAAACAGGAAAGAAGTATAGGAAGACTAGAGAATATTAAGGGACTCAGAAGTCAATGTGTAGTTGGTAGGTAACGAAAGATGTCGCCCATGTGGGCTCACAAACTTTATTACTGAAAACCAGTAAAAAGGAGAAGATAGATAAAGAGCATTCATTAATAACACTTTCAAGAAAATACAAATCTTCTGCTTAAAATTTATGTTTATCTCAAGAATACTGATCCAGTTGACTAATCCCAATGAGAAATGTAATGTAATGTAATGTAATATTCATTCTCATAAGCACATGCTGTAACCTGCAAAAGGTAAAATCATGATTATTTATAAATTATTACTGAATAATGTTTCAAAGGCTATTCATTTTTGTGGTATTAATTTCTACGGCAGAAGAAACGGCAGTTGAAAAAACAGTAAGCAAAAGACGAACCTGTAACTAAAAACCACAAATACCACCTAACGTGCAACCTTGATCTAAAAAAAACCCAAAACATTTACCAGTTCTTCAAATATTCCTGTTATTTCCCTAAGTACTCCGAAAGGCTATTTCACTTAAAATGCCACACTCGCCACAATAAATCTTCAGGCAATTTCCAAATGCTGTCAGATGCCTTGTCTTGATCTAAGATAAAGCATCATTCACCTTGCTTGCTCTTGTAGAGAGATTGTAAGCAGGGAACAGGAATTAGCATAGTTCTAAAAGTCAGGAGAAGGTTTATACTGTTGTCAGCTAACCAAAACATAGAATTAAGCCACTCATTCTGCATGCAAACTGTCTTGATAAAATGGAGACATCTAACCACCATGACTAAAATGCATAATTGTTTTAAAGTGATTTTTACATTTAAATACATTTTGGGCTTTTTTTCCCCAATGGCATGTATATATAATATTTGCATGCACTTATATCACAGTCTGACATTTTCAGGAGCTTTGTTCTTGAAATAAGTTACCCTATGGTTCAGAAAATTGAAGGGTCACTGTTATTTTTAAAATATCCAACTAGATTTAGTCACAAGAAATGTCCCACATAAATAGAAAGAATCAAAGCAGTAAAAGACTCTTTTAGAACATTGTTATAAAACTATGTTATATCTACAAATTTCATTCTCAGTTGTGGTAAAGTAAAAAATACATTAAGTAATCAGGAGTGAAATGTATGAGCTAGAGGTGAGAACACAATGATTTTAATGTAACTATGAGCAATTTATAAACACGATTTTCAGCTTGGATACATTTTCTTTATTATTAGGTATGGTCCTTTGCCTCAGTTTTGTTTCTTTTCTTTCAGTTGAATTCTTCACCTTAATCAAGCATTTTATTTACACGCAATTTTATGCCAAATATCTATCAATATACTTCATATGAAGCCAAAGTTCAAGGTGAAATACTTCCTATAGTCAACACAGTGTAAAAGGCAAATGAAAAATTTCCCTAAATGCAATGTCACCAATCTGGCTAAACCATCAGAGGAAGTACTACTGCAGGTACCTCTAAAGCTGATCGTTTTGTTCAAACTGACATTATTCTCTCCAGTTACGCTGTACACTCTCTGGATACATTTCTCTCGATTCTTGAATTCAAATCCCCAAAAAAGGAGCCCCTAAAAATATTTATCAATGATGATCTCATGAATATTTGAGCAATTAGAAGTTGGACATTGCTGTTAGACTAGAAGGTTTGGTTCTGGGATGGGGCGGGGGGATGGGGGGAGGTTGGATTTTTTGGGGTTTTTTGCTAAAATGATTTGTGCTTCTAAAGCAAAAGAATCAGACTGACCTTTGCATACAGATAGGAGTCTTGATCCATCCTGCCTGCAGCCCAAAGCAATAGGCACTACAAAGGAACTCCTCTGAAAAAGCTTGGAAGACCAAGCGGTGAAATTAAATTAGAAACCTATGAAAAATGGTTGGAAGGATTGTTCACTGTATTTTCTGAACTAATATCTGAATACCCAGGGCTTTCATAGAAGAATAAGGATCCAGCACCATCTTACAGAACTTATTCAAAAGAAAAGGAGTCTACCAGGAAGCCTGTCAACAGTAATGAGGATTCCTAGCTAAAGGAAAGTCTTTTGCAACTAGGCTGAGGACAGCTACTCTGAAGAAAAGAGATAGTATTTCTTTGGAGATTTAATAATGCAGGTATTCTCCAACAGCTAGGTAAAGTAACAAGAAAAACTGCTTTTCTAACAGAAGTGGTCTCACAAAGACATCTTGCTTCAAATGCAGAGTAGTAGTGGTGTTATCAGATGATGCACACACTGGAATTCTTTGTGGTTTGTATCCTTTGCAATATAAAACTGATAGGTATCATAAGCCTGGCTTAAAAATTCAATCATACCTTTTGCTACCAAGAGTTAAGGCAATCTTGGCTGATTCTGACCTTTTTTGTGCAAATCAAGCACTGCATTTTCAAAGTCTATTATTATGGTAATAGCTACAACAGCAATGCAAATAACGATCCTGGGTATTTCTTGTAGGAATGGAAGACTTTCGTAGCCACTGGAGTAATCAGAGCAATCTGTGCCCTAATGGAAGTGATTTGTATGTATCTATAACATTCTGTAAGGTGCTTCACTGTTGCACCAGGGGAAATTCATACTACACCAGACGACACACCAGAATCTCATTGGGCAGAAAATCTTCACTACATGTTTGAAGAGAACATCCAATACCATCTAGGTTAAACATTCAACCAAATTATTAGGATGGTTATGGGAGCTTTCACACTCTGCTACCTAACTTCAAGGAAAATTATACCTTTATTTTTCTTCCCAAGGTATTTCAAGTGCTCAGTAGCTTTGCTTACCATGTGAATGCAGCAAAACCAATAGTTTATTTCAAGTCAAATAAAAATATTGTGAATAAAGCAATTTCTTTGACCATACTATAATAGCATTATAATTTAGGTGTATCTTAACAAATCTAAATTTTAACGTGAGCATATGACACACCTTTATCAGTACAGATTAGACATCTTTGCCACTTTAGTGAAAAATAAATTATTTTTCCTTTAAAGTCCTTGATGCTAAACAAAAGTGCTGTCCTAAATCACAAATACAATTCTGTAAGTTGTATAATATTTTGAAAAACTAGATAAACTACATCTTGAAGTAAAAAAAAACGCCTTGAGATATTATAAAAAGTAATGCTAAATTCTACAGATTTTTTAGCTTAATGTCAGTGTCAGCTTAAACTTCAAAAACCCCAAAATGTAGATGACATAAAACTAGAAACATCTTTTTGTAATTATTTCAGGTTCTGTTTCAAGCACACATCTTTTTTAAAAAGCCTACAATATTGTGTTATTAATTACAGTAAAATCTAAACTGATTTCTTGATATGTCATACAGAACACGTACCCTATGGTTTTCAATCTAGAACAATTAGAGGGGAATAAAAAAATCAACAATTCAATTTTATTGAAACATGCTAAGTTACTGCCCATCAGTATCATAATAACACTGCAAGCACAATAAGTTAACCCCATAATGCCATTAAAAAATCGACAAGGAGCATAATCTACTTTCCTCCCTCTATCAAGAGAATGACTAACAAATTGAAACACTGAAAACAGGTAAACAGAAACATAACTTCTTTGACTGCAATTTGGAAAAACTAAAAGATTAGGGCAGACCTCAAAATTTCTGCAGAAATACTTCAAAATTTTTAAGAATCAAACACTATTAAGCCTTTGGTTACGTTTCCTGTCCTTCTCATTGTCCTAGAGCCTCACGTTGTCGCAATAGCTCTGAGAAAAAGACCCAAGTACCAAATCAAGAACAGTATTTTCTACAGCACCAAGATGTTTTCCCATTTAAGTATTGACCTGACCTGACCCTGCCTGTGAGCCCTGACAGAATCAGATCAGAAGGTGATGTGACTGCTGGCTATGAAAAGCACAATGCATGAAGGCAAGCTCCTAAGCCTGGAGCTCCTTGCTGTGTTGATCTACTTTAATCAACTTCTAGTATGTTTTAAATGTTCAGTTCTGGTTGGATATTTTTGGTATTTCTATTCACGTAGTTTTAATTAGGAAAAATAAAGTTTTCAAGGCTATGCAGGTGTATTAAACAACAGGCTTATTTTAGTATCACTTCAAACTGAATCCAGGAAATATTTTATTCTGTATTCCTAAAATATTTTCATTTTATCAAACAAAATCCAAGAATTTTTTTTAAGATGACATACAAAACTCTCAGTAAAAAAAAATTTTCTAATGAAGATTCAACAATAAATCCCGCAAAAAACATCTTTCAGACGGTATAACATGTTCCAGAACAGGTCTAGAACTACCCAGAAAACTTGGTTTTCCTCAGGGAGAAGGCACATCACTGTCTTTCATCTCTCCCCCTGTTCTGTTTAAGATATGAACCCAAATCTTCCCCTCAGACTTTTACACATCTGACAATTTGAGACCACTTAGCTTGAAAAGCTGGGAAGAGCTCAACTTGTGAACCACGGCATAAAATGGTCATCAGGGTAATTATCTCACCCTTTGCCCCAACAATTGCTTCTGCTGTAAGAAATGCCATTTTGACTGATAGACAAAAGATGCTGAAGCTAGAGGCTTATAGAAGGACTGCTTAGTTTAATTATAACGTAATTTAGGTTCCATTTAAGTCATGACTTCTTTCGTGGAGGGAAACAAACTGAGTATGCTCAAGAAGATCATCTGGAGATGATAAAGTGAGGCAATTGATTTATCTTTAGTATAAACAAAAGAACCATGACACCATATAAGCCCAAAGAATAAGCTAAGGAAAAGACTTGATTTTTCAGCTGGAAATATAGACTTCCTGGGGAAAAAGAGAAATCAATTCCTCTAAAGATCATATTCAGAAAAGAAAAATGCCTTAATGGCTTATTAACAAAGTACAATAGCTTGGAGAATTAACCAGCTCAAGTGATTTGGGTGGCTGTAATCGACCTCTCAGAATGGTACACATCACACGACTTCAGCATTACGTTGCTTTCATTCTTTGAAGCAAGAACGTGGCTTCCTCATCAAGTGTGAATGGAGAGTGAACCCCAGGTGCCGTGTTTGAGTAGGAACCCACCAGTACACACACCAAAGCCCGTTCTTTGTTACAGAAAATGAACTATTAAAGGCATTTCATTTCACGGTAAACATTCTACTGAGCATCAAAACCCCACAATCTATTGTTAATGTCTAATTTTCTTCAAGAAAAAATAATTTGAGAAATTATTTCCTTAATTAGACTTACATTAAATTATTTTTATTTTAATTTGTGTGTGGGAAGAAGGTAATAAATAATGTTTGTAGTCAAAACACTGACACTTTCAAACTGAACCTCCAATTCTGGAAACTCCCACTGTTCAGCATGGGCCTACAGCTTTTATTTTTGCTTGGAAAGTCACTTGACTTGTCACTGGGCACCACTGAAAAGAGCCGGGATCCATCTTCTTTACACTTTCCCTTCAGCTATTTATATGCATTGATCAGATGCACTCTGAGCCTTCTCTTCTCTGGGCTAAATGGTCACAGCTCTCTCAGCCTTTCCTTGGGAGAGATGGTCCAGATTCTTAATCATCTTTGTGGCCCTTCAATGGACTCTCTTTAGTAGTTCCACATGTCTCTTGTACTGAGGAGCCCAAAACTGCACACAGCACTCCAGGTGCAGCCTCACCAGCACTGAGTCAAGGGGAAATACTCCTACCAAGGATGTCCTTTAGAACTTAAGAACAAAGACTGGTTCCCTAACACCATACGTAATAATCCAGACTGTATGCATCTTGTATGTTTCCTAAGTACTAGACAAGCAATATTTTGAGGTGTTTCTATGCATGATCCCTTTCACATTTGAAGCATAACTGTAAAAAGGATTTTATTCCCCTTTTTGTCCAGTACAGTTATTAGAGGATACAAAGGGGGATGACCGGCCTTCTTCAATGGCTACAATTATTGAAATAGTTTGGGAGATTACCTTTCTGCAAATGAATAAACAACAGAGTTCTCTTCCAGAAAGAAAGATATGGACTGTATAGAATTCAAGTGCATACAAAGAATTCCTCACCAGAACATGCTGAAGCTTTTTTTTCCTCTGTCACATTTGTAATTCAAAAGACAGAAGAGGTTGCACATGATAATTAAGAATTTTTTCCTTATAAGGCAACCATGGTATTCATTCAGTTAAATTCCCCGAAATCCAAAATACAAAACTAATCATTAAATTCCTAGTGAAATTTCATAGATCTGCTGCCAAAACAATTAATAGAATTTCACCAGACAAAGTTTTGTAGCTGAGCCTAGTCTTTATTGCTTAATGCTTGTGCTCGACTGTCGTCTGCAGTTCGGTCAGAAACATAGGCCATTTATTCCAGACAAGAACAAGACAATAAACCTGACAGCAGATACCCCAACTTCCAATTGCTTCAACTATTCCTTGAGGTTTTTTGAGAACTAGGATGAATCTTAATGTGTCAGACTACTGGTGGAACACAAAAGATGGAAACAAAATAATTTCCCTCTATGTTCTTGTGAAATGGTTTTGGCACTTTTTCTGGGAAGATAATATCTTTTTTCATAAATTTTTTTGATTACTAGAATCTAATGAAAAGCAATCAAAGAGAGGCAGAATGATACAATGACGGGGTAGAAATACACAGCATCTTTACTAAAAAAGTCCAACAGCAGGTCATCCAATGTCATAACAATACACAGTTAATGAAAACAGAGGGTGAGAAAAAGATCTGTTGCCATTCAAAACTAGGATGTGACTAATCACTGCATTGCTAGAGTTTCTGTTTGCAAACCACAGCTGACAGCCACACAGAGGAAGGCTGGACCTGCCTCCCAGAGAGCATTATCTAGGGGCAGTCTTAGAAAGCAGCTGACAGAGGCCAACAATTTCTTAGATGTTGATGGTTAGATTAACATTCGGAGTGCGACAATAAATAGATAAATTGGAGTTGGCAGACAGCACTAACACCAGAGAGCACAGATGATATTAGTGGTTTTGGTTTTAATTAGAACCTAAGAATGCTGACGTTAAAAAGAAATGGTTTATTTTGCCTGGAACACAGGAACAAAATCATAGTATCTCAGGGAGGACAGTCTCCTGTAGATTGAGCTGAAATTTGAAATATGAAAAGAAGACAGTTTTAAATAAAGTGCCTGGAAAGACCACAATTTAGGGCCCAGAGGTCTGGCTGCTTATTTTTATTCCCTGGAAAACAAAGTTCAGTTAATTCCTACAGAGTTCGCAGCAACAAGAAAAATTGTCTTAATAAAAGCCGTGATTTAGACAAGCAAATTATTTTTTTGGAAACAGCCAAACCCTATCTTTGTGAGAATACAGACAAATGCTCTGCCATTCTTTCTACCTGTCTTGCATATACCTCTCCTCCCTGTAAACATGCAATTTACCTCTCTACAGTCTTGGATACAGAGGGGCACAAAGTGGGAAAAGAACCACAGCTTGGTTTTAACCAAACTGAAAGTAGAGCCATTTCTTTCTCCTCTGTCTTTGCAGCAGGGTATTGGTTAGTTTCTGGTACTAGAACTTCTAACAGTAAAGAATTTCAGTGTTTTCTGAATAATTTTTCAAGTTATGTTTGCCTTAAAAGCAGAACACTGCATGAGTCCTAGGGCAGATTATGCATGATTTCTTTCCCCTAACTTAGTCCAAGACAAGGAAAAATATACCGACTTCAGACAAGAAGGGAAATTAACTTATTAGACACAGCCTATGGTTGCTCTACATCAGAGCTATAAATGCCATTATCAGCAGAGATTCAAGAGTTCTTACCAGCATAAAGTGTGCCAGCTACTACCTTAAGCAACTAAACTTACGTGTACCACAAACATCTTAACCAAGTAGTCACAGTGATAAACTTCTACGAAGAACATACAAAAGCACTATTATTTGCCAGCTAGCTCACATAATGGATATTAAAAAAGTAGGACTGAGACAACAATTCTTCCTCATTTGTCTCCTTCTGACAGAGAAACATAATTCTTCTTCTTTCTATGACTGGCATGGTTATGTGGTTGTTTTGTGTCAGCATAAAGATAATGGTGCAAAAGGAGAATTAAAAATAAGTGCTAAAGTTTGAAATCAAGAACAGACATCATGGAAAGCGGAACATGCACTTTTGCCAAGTCTATTAAAGATCTCAAAAAGATGCACTGGTTTAACCTCACATTTTGATTTTATTTTTCAATAATATCATCAACGTCAGATGAAAAGTCAATTCCCAGTAAAATTCCAGTCCTTTGAAGCCCACAAAAAAAGATGGTCACAGGGCTAGCATTAAGGGGGAAAAAAAAAAAAAAAGAAGCAAAAAAAATGGATCAGAAGGAAAAATTATTCTACAGGTCACCTTGGAGCATGTCAGCAGTCTCCTCGGAGCATATCAGCATAGAGAATTGTCCTAGTGACATCAAAGGTTTTTGCCAGTAGATAGCCATTTAAAAAGGTGGATAAGTTTGGGTTTTCCAATTTTCTCACCTGACATCAAAAAAAATACAATACATAAATATGCTTTAGCTAGCCCAGACAAATAGGGAGCCTCAACATGAGCATGAGTTTTACAGTATGACAAGTTAATGCTCTGAGGGGGCGACTTCTGAAATCTTGATACAGATCAGGTTTAAATACATTCCCCCTAAGGTCTCTCTGAAGAACAGCCTACACTAAATAACCTGTGATCCTCTAAACCAATTAAATGATGGAGAGAACGAAGTTAAGATCTAACCTGAACACACCAAGATACTGTTTCTTCCCCATCTACCAGAAAGCAAACCATTCTACATATCAAAAGCTACTTTGGTGATTCATGAAATCCTAGAGAACACATACTTGAAACCAGTAGCTTTGTAGGAATAACTTGCATTTTCATTCAGTACTATTATCTCCTACACATACACAGTCAAGGCTGGACAGGGAACTTCTCCTCCACAAACACAGTAGATATCCAAGTTATGCTGCTGGCAACAGATCGAAGCAAGTCACCTGAGATTTCATGTACAAGATTTTTCTCCTTACTTACTCCTGAAAATGCAAGAAACTCAGTTATCTGCACTCCTAAAAGGTGCAAATTTTCAAAGCATTTCTGCATCTAAGTGACACTTTCCACAAGTGTTCGAATGCATCCTGGACCTCAACAATAAAAATATGCAAATACACAAGAAATGGGAGAAAAGTAAGATTGAAAACATGTAACTGTGTCCTCCAGAACAGTGAGTTGATTTTTGGAAAGTAATTCAAAGGAGAGATAAAAAACAAACATAAGAACCAAAAGCTCACCAGCAAGCAAGAAAAGTCCTTTTAAAAATGGATTATAACTGACATTGTTCAATTAAAAAAAAAACCCAAAAAACAAAAACAGACTAATAAAAGACATTTTAAATTATCTTAACTATCCTCTTAAAGTCCACAAGAGTTTTCAATAGATCTGAGAGACAAAACACTGAAAGAGAGCTCTCTAATTTTCACTATACAGTTAACTGAGGCTGAGTGGTTTAGGGTGTGGACACCGTGATTAAAATTAAGATTAGATATTTATACTGAAAATAAATTATGTTAAAACATCTAATTACATAAAAAAATCCTACAGCAGGTTTACAGGGTTTCATTTAACAAAAGGAGGTAAAACTTAAAAGCAGAACAAAAACTAACTGCTAGTGTTAGAAATTTCCAATGGAAAATGTCCTATGACTGTCCTTTACTCCAATACTGTTTCCTACTACTAAAGAAATGGTCTCTGACTTAAGAATTGCAGTTCCTCTCTCCTGATTGTTTACAATTACAATGTCATCCAAAGAACGCTAACAGTATAAAAGTTCTCATAATGAAGAGTACTAATAATATCACCATGTAGTGAGCAATATTTATGCTTAGTCCTTGTAGCTATGGAGCTGGGCTCATGGAAGTTTGATTCTTTAAATACGTAAGATTTTCAGTCACCAGAACTGCTTTCACAAATGAGATCCTGTACTTGTAAAAAGATACTCAATCCTCCCATTGCTTTCACTAAAAAATCCCAAATATCTCAGCATTCAGACAGTACTTGCTGAGACTATTAGAGCACAAAATATATTAACTCTTTTGCAATACAACAGTTGAGTTTATCTTCAGAGAAAAAATTTAGTAACACTGATTACTATATTACATAACCCCACTTTTGCACCTGCTTTTTGGTTTTTGGTTTTTTGGGGTTTTTTTTAATATTTGACCTTCCTATGACTCCTTTAAATATTGAGAACTAACATGTTTAGGTAACCACGTTGAGTCAGGAAAAGTGCAAGATGGCATTTAAATTGTACCATGTTGCATTTCAGAAAAAGTAGCAAGTGAAAGACTGATCACTGCAAGTCTGATCTTACTATTAGAAATAGCCACATTGCTTTTAAATCAAGCATTCTTCTTCAAGCATACTAGTACTTCTGTATAGCTTTTGCATTTAAGAAGCATGCCAAATTCTAACTGCATAAACCTGTAATGCTTTAACATACTTAGAATTATATTCTCACGTCAATACAATTCAGAGCAGGAGAAACTCCACTGTGCTGGGCCATGGTACCATTCAAATCAAAGCACATACACAAACCAGACACACACACTTTCTGTCCGGTAAGATGACTTACAGCAGACTTTTTTTGGAGGGTTTTTTTTGTTTGGTTGGTTGGTTGGGGTTTTTTTTTTTTTCGGTTTCGTGCTATTCTAAATAATGCTGTCACATTTTGACCAAATGTAGCACACTGTACTAAAGCTGAGAGAGACTGAGCAGGAAACTGTTACCACACGCAAACAAAAAACTTGCCCAGTTGTAGCTCAAACCCATGTAATTCCTATGCTACAAGAAGTGCTACTGAAACAAAGTGTCACTCGGAAGCACTCATGAATACACGGTATTAAAAGTGTAATATTACACTACCGCGGCCTTAGAACGAGCAGTGAGCCACGGCTTCCTTAGCACAATAGCAAGTTTCGGATCCGGATTTCCCACAGCACCTGACATCATAGGCGGCTAGCAGCTCTCAAGAGAACAGTTTTTCCTGGATTAAAGTGAGAATGTTAAAACATCAAGCAATGCAACTAACAGTGATTCAAACTCCTGATTCAACACTCCTAGTACAATGATCTACCATGGTACATTGACCAGGTTTTCTTCACATGTTCAGCACCAAGGAGAAATATACTATGGAAGTGACACCCTTCTAAGGAACATTCATAGCCATACTTCAAAACTATTTAAATTTCTTCAAGAAGAAGTCTTAAAGGAAAAAAAGTGGCCACTATGACCAAGTTTTCTAGTGTGTCTAAAAGTTTAAATGAAAGGCATAGCATCTATTCTGCTCTCTGCAGGCAATACCTGTTACTCATGAGTAACACATACAGAAGGTATGCCTTGGAGCATTAAGCATCATTAAAACAAATTTTGTGCTGTAAAACATACAAAAGCATCTACTGCTAGCTCCAACAGGAAGACCAAAAGAAATCAGAATTTAAAATCCATCTGCAATGACACCTACTGGAAGGGAAAAGATTGATGACTCAGGCTCACATCTGCCCTTCGTACTCCTCAAATTCTCTCATTGATCTCACAACACCACTAGGCTTACGAAAGCATCCTTGGAGTGGAAATACACACAAGAAATTACACCAGCACATTTTTTCTGCAACATCAGTTTGTAATAATTTTTTTTAATGGACTCAGCACCTGAAAACATTCCCTGACAAGTGAGCTACTGAGCTACAGAAGAAGCCTCAACTTCTCAAGAAAGGCTGCTCTTTTAAGATTACCCTAAAAGTTGCGTGAGTTACAGGCAGGCCACTAATTCCCCATGTAATCGTCGCCTTTTAAACACTAGCCAAAGGTCTACCTGCTACAGATTAACCTCCTCCGCAGCCCAAGTGCCCCGGGGCACACACGCGATTACTGCATCTCCTCCCGCCGGCCCTTTGACATTCAGGGACGGCTGGGGACCGAGCGGCGACCCTCGGGCTGCCGCGCCGGGCACAAGCGCCCGTACAAGTTTCGGCACCGTACACCGGCGGCAGTGGGGAACACACAACACGGCTGATTAAATCCGACAGCTAAAAGCCATTTCCAGGCTGTTTCTACCCACGGCGAAGCCCGGGCGGGGGTGGGGGTGGTGAGGAAGCGCTGACTGTCCTTGATGTATTCCGGTCCGCTCCCCGGATCCCCATAGCACCGGCGGGACGCGGATCACCGGCGCTACCCGGGACGGCACCTGGGGCAGGCGGCGGCGGGGGGATACTCAAGCCCCGCTCCAGGGGGAAGGGAGGAGCGGGCAGGGGACGAGCCGGGCTGTGGAGCCGGGCTGTGGGGCCGGGACGGCCGGAGGGGGTCGGAGCCCGCGGCGGGATGCGGCCCGGGGGTGCGCGGCGCCGGCGGTACCTGATGATGTCGTCCTGGTGCCCCAGGTAGAATTTTTGCCGGTGCTNGCGGGACCGAGCGGGGACCGAGCGGGGAGCGGCCGGGAGTGGTGGCGGCGAGCGGGCGGGCGGGAACGCTCTTCACCACCGCGCCTTTGGCGTGTCGCGGGGCTTCTNTCCCCCTCCTTAAGCGAGGCTTTGTCTTCTCCCCCTTCCCCAAGCTTAAGGGGTTTTTGTTTTTACTGCCCCTTTGGGGAGCATGCCCGTCCCGTGCCCTTACCCCGACGCACCGCCGCCGGCTCTCGGCAGCCGCTGGGACTGGATGAGTCCCAGCCCCTTCTCAGCCGTGTGTGGAAGTCACCCCCCGCTCTCACTGGGGACCGGCGGCACGCCAGCTCCGTTTCAGCCGAGAAGAAAATGTCAACTGTAATTTTTAATGACGAATACTTAACCCTTTCAGCCCACCGCCTGACTCACGCACCACACAGAAGTTATTTCCCCATTCAAGCCCTAATTTCCCCATACACAACTTTTCAGCCTCAATTCTCAAAGCGTTTTACATGGCAAAGTCACCACTTTCCGACCTCACAGATGTGGAAGCGAGTTCTCTGTGCTGCATGAGGCAACAATGCCGGGGAACCCCCTCGCCACGTCCAGAATTTTGGTCAGGAAAACGTGCTCCGCTCCAGCTTTGTCACTCTACAGAGTACCTCGCTGGCTAAATAAATGAACATGAAAGTTATCATGCGAACAGCTTTGTGCTACAAAGCTGAATAGCTGTTCTAAAGCTCCTGGGTAACTGTCTGGTTTGACAATTTAAAATAAACCCAATCTTTTTCCTATTACTTTTAGCACAGGTTTGGTTTTCCAAGTGTATTTATTTTATCAGGATCTATTTTTAAATCTCCATTTCTTTATTTTCTTTTGATCCTTTACTGTTTTATTACTCATATTGACTGTTCTCCCACAAAACATTTACTTTTAACTAGTTACTTCATGCTGGAGACATTTTTCCATGCTCCTTTATTTTCATTTTAATTAGAGGGAGTTTTTCCCCTTAAATCATTCTTGCATAAACTTAATATTGTATTAGTCCTTTCATTGTTTTAGAAAAATAATTCTTTTGTAAAAATGCGTGCATTAAGCATTCCAGCCTATTAACTTTATCTTAACATATTTTCACAGTGTAAAACACTGAGAGACAATATTTTTCTCAAGCTCTTACAGTGACAATGTTTGTGACACCAGGCTCAGATGCAGCTTTCAGTCCCACACGTTTATGAAAACAACACAGCATGGAACAGAAATCTGTAGAGAGATTCATGCAGCCGGAAACTTACCCTTCCATGAAACATATAAATTTTTGAATTAAAGAAAAGGATTTTAATCAGGACAAAAATCTGTATATACTAACCAACAGATAAAGCAAATCTTACTCTCAGAAAATCATAAGCAGTCTTCTCCTCTTCTATTTGCTTCCTAAACAGCTGGAGCACCTTTGAACTTGGGGAGCCACAGTTTCTCAGGAAGTCCTGAGAGGGGTAACTAGCCAGAGAAATGGACTGGACAGTTCCCAGCTAGCTTGTCTTAGAACTGCAAAATGTATTATTCTTTCTAATCGGATGTTAATTCTGCATGGCTGTTCTGTGTTGCTATCCCATGGGAAAGGTCGTTACAGAAAAAGTCTATAATGATGCCTAATCTCATTCTGGAAATTGGATTGATTATCAGCAGACATAGGCATCTGATATATTTCACTTCTGCTGTTGCAAAAGCTCATTTGGAAGTGGGAGTATTTTTATGGTATAAATTAAGAATATATTAATTTTCTATTTACTGCCCATATAATGAATATTTAAACATGAATGTACAAAAACCACAATTATGGTGTCTTTACTTTCTTCTACTATCTATAAATACATATTTTTCTTAGATTAGTATATAAAGGGAAATTCTGGATCTCCTGAGACCAATACTAATGTGCAGTATTAACTTCAGTGGAACTAAAATGTAATCTTGGTGTCTTGCAGCTCAGAAATTAGAGCAAGAGAGTATTTAGTAAGTGAAAGTGAACAGGCTGTTTTTTGTCACTTGTTCCAAAACTAAACCTGAAGAGAAAAAAAACAGCAATCAGGAAGAAAATTTAATATGTAACAACATTGTCTCTAACTGGAAGTTGCAGATCATATTTAGTGTAATGAACAGAAGAACCCACAACCATAGTCAGAAAAACTACATATATGCAGTGGGAGGATGGGAACAGCTGCACATCACATTCACCACACAAACACTCAGCATTTTCTTTAGATTTTTCGGGAATTTACTACCATCTCTAAAATGGTGCATTTCCTGAGAGAAAATTACAAGAGGAAAACTATTCACTGTCATAGTTTACTAACCTTATGCTGATTCACAAGGTGTGCAAGGGAAATTTTACACACTTGGTATCTATTTTTTACAGGAATAGGCAGCAGTGTAGCATAACAACCTCTTCCTCATTCCTTGCTCTGTCTAGCGTTCCCACGCGGGCACACATCATTCCTTCGGCCCCTGGATGTCTCCACCCCTATCCCTCACTCACAGCGGGCAGTCAACGCTTTGGGAGCCACAAGGCCCCGCAATGTCCCTCCATCAGCGTGGCATTCTTGTTTACGTGGCACATTTACCCCAGAACTCAGACACCAGTCCCTGTCCATTCTTTTTCTCGGAAGACACAGGAACTGAGCGCGGCCAGTCCTTTCCGAGCTGTTGAGGGCCAGGGAGCATCCTCCGGCCGCTCGCTCGCGGCAGCCGGGGACGCGCGGCCCAGCCTGGCGGGACGGGCACGGCGCTGTCCAAGGTGCTGATCGCTGCAGGCAGAGCACATGGGGCCCGGTGATGTTCGCCGGGAAAGGAAATTCCACACATTCCCCAGAATATTCTGCGTTGGGAGGGACCCACAAGGATCATCGAGGCCTCTTATATGGATATCCCATACAGGGATCAAACCCACGACCCTGGTGTTATCAACACCATGCTGTAACGCCTGTGCCAATCGCAGGGTCAGGTATGCTTTGTCGCCACTACGGCTATAGTGGGAACCAAATTACCTTTTAGACAAATAAGACACTTTATGTTCTTCCACTAAGGTGTTTTACAAGTGTCTTGCTGTTTTGCCCTAGCTGCCTGTAGGGGGTTTTATATCTTTCCTATTATGTCAGATACTCACTGCAAATTATGTTTCATTATTAAACATTGACACAGGTACATCACCTCTCTAAATGAAATCACATAAGTGGCATTTTAATGTTTCACAGTGCATACTTTTAAGAAAACATACTTCTTAGCATATTGAAAACATATTTACAATGTATCTCAAGTTCTGCTAAATGGAACAAGGCTTAGAGAAGTGATTTCTTAAACAAGTGCTCTTGGAACAGCTAATTCCAGAGCACACAAGATGAGGGATTATTCTCTGTTAAGTCCTAAGTAATACAGAGTAGCTGGTTCAAGTAGTAATTATATAATATGAAAGAGATGAACAACAGTGACAACAACAATTTCAACATTCTTGAGGATTAAAAGGTCTCAGTCTATAGCGGGAACACAATGTCCAAAAAGAATATTTTGCAAAACTAAGAAACCTACTTAGAGAGTAGTAAGAATTACCTGCTACCATTTAACAGCACTGAGGCAAACATGTAGGATCACAAAGGCCTGTTTACTACTGTTAAAATAAAAATAAGAAGTCGAGGTAAAAAACCAGCATCACAAACTCAAACACTAGATGAGTTAATTCTACTTCAGAAAATGAAATTTTAATGAGATATTTTATACCATGTCAGCAACATATTAGATGTGAATTGTTAAAATTTTTTTAAGGACTGAGATATTTTATTAAATTAACAACAGAGGGTTTTTTTAAGAGTAACATTAGAAATAAGAACGCTTGACATAATCAGTAAGTCTACTGCATCATCAAAAAGCAATGGAATGACTTAAGGTTAAGAAAATGGCACAGGAAGAGTTACTAATTTCTTCACATCTCAACACAAGAGTCTGGGAAATACAGAATGAGAGCATGTACAGGGTACGGTCACATACGGAGGTATCTTTATAACAAGGTGTTGGAAAATGATGAGCTAAAGAGCAATAAGCTATGAGTACATTACACTGTACTCTGAATAATTCCGACAATTTCAGAATGGTGTAGCTGACATGCTTTGAAGAGAAAAATGCAACTGCTTTTCAAAACCATGTCCTATGTTGAAGCATCATCCAATTCTGTAACCATTTTAAAAGCAAATTCTATTATAAACTTGGTAACTATGAATCTTTTGTTTTCTTTTGGTACTGATTGATGAACTCTATATAATGGCTGACATTAAAATAAAATAATTATATGTGTATAAAATTAAATATTAAAGACATTATTTTTTCTGTTTCTGCAAGTTAAATTACACCTTGATAATTATAGGAATTGTATTAATTTGGTAAACATTCATGCTAGGCACTAGAAGAAACAGGCACCCTATTGAAAAGACAATGAACATGTCACAATACAGACAGCAACCAAGGCCACAATACACAGAAATTTGATTTAGAAATGTCCTCAGGTAATGGTTTCCCAACTCAGGCTTGGCAAAGGGGTGAATAAGACATAAACATCATTGAAATTAAATTAATCCATAATTACTATAGAAAGCAATAATTTCTGGACATTTGGAAGTGATGCAAGTACATCAGTAAACAATATCGGCTGAAACTGCAGAGAGAACACAAGTACCGAGAGCTGCATGGTGCCTTCTTTAGCTATGATGGTTTTACCTTAAGATCTTCTTTTATGGTAATGCAGAGTTCAAATCCTCTCTTTTCAAAGTGCAAGAAGGGTTTCTGAATTCAACGGCAAAAATCTCAGTCTAAGAACTTCCATCCATCTATATTTTTCCCCAAATAAATGCAAATTAACTTCTACATTTAGTTCCATTTGAAGTTGGGTTAGTAAAATAATGTTTAATATTAGTCTTAGAAGTTAGGTGCTAACATTTATATTGTTTCTTAAAATGTCTATACTGAGCTTTGGCCCTAAAACCTGTGTTAGCACATGGGAACAGTCCACTAAAACAATTCTTTTTAGTCTATAGACAATGAAAAAACTACTGTGTTTCTGACTGCCAACAAACTGACACCAGAATGCATTCCGATGCACCTCAGTGGAGTACTCAGTTTCTTTCAGCAATGACACTATGTTTACACAACATGGATCTAATCAACATATACACCACTTGGACCTAAACATTTTAGGTAAAATTATATGTGTACTGAAGTTATTCATCTAGGTGATTTGAAGAACTTGTATCAAGACCAGCGCTTGACATAGCATATGACAACCTCAACAGGTCTAAATGCAGGGATAGTAGTTAAATCCCGATGCATTTTCTATCAATAGACTTATGACAAAAATATGATTCTGAACTCTTCAAATCAATTTCAACTGTTGACTAATGACTAAATATAGAATACAATTTATTTTAAATTCTACTTATGTGACAGCTATCTCAGGCTCCATTTTATGATATGATCAAAACCAAAAGTGAAACAACACCTGTGACAACTTTCATACCTATTTTAAATCCTTTCTTTACAACTAGGATAGTGTAGGCTGATGAACCCCAAAACATTTTGTTAATATTGTTTGGGGAATGAATCAAAATTTCAGCTGGCTGATGACAATTATTAGATTAAAAATTGTAAGGTCAAGATGACCTCCTTCTATACAGTGGTTGATGAGGTTTTCAAAATACAATGCACAGTACTGACTTTGCAGAAGGTCTCAAAAAGCTTAGCTGTCAAAAGGAATCATGAAACATCTTAACCATAAGTCACCACATAGCATCAACATACAACACTGGAGGTTTATCAAATATGACATAATTTACTAACAAAAATACAAATTTTCAGAACTGAAGGAAATAAAATATTTAAACATTAAGTAAAATAACAGTATTAACTCTCATAATGCCGAGAAACTTAAAAAGTAACATAACACTATTAATTCAGCAGTGGAAAGCAGACCTTGAGATAATTAATTTCATTGTATAACTTCATACTACTAGATTTAACTAAGCACTGGAAGAGATCAGTTAAGGACTGGAATAGAGTCACACTGCACTTTAGTCAGTCTGCCAAGTGAAGTAAAGCCTACTTTTAGGACAGCAAATAGTTCTTTTCAAGTGCTTCCAATTGTAAAAGAAAATAGGGGCCATAAACTGCTACATGATATAACTTTCTAGTGTAACTCACTGTGCACAAGCCTTTATAAAGGCTTTATAGAACAGCCACTCCTCATAAAACTCCACTCATCCTCAAAATAGATCTTTCCCCCACATTTTTGCTCTAAAAATGATAAACTAATAATAAAACAGACTAAGACTCCTAAAAGGAAGAAAGTAGATTTTTAGGGCACCTACATAATTTTTTTTTGGTGAGACCTAACAGGTATATAACAAATGATGATGCTGAAATGGCTTTGTAATTAATACAGCAGGCTGAGTACCAGGAGATCTGTATTCTCTCTCCACTGCATTTATATATACATATATGTATGACCACACCCATTTATATCAAGATTTCCAAATATGACAGCTAACTTAGCATTATTACCAGGTTTCCTACTTTGATATTTAGGATCCACTGCAAATAAGCATGTTAGTCTAGCTGCTCTAAACTTGAAAAGGAAGAAAAATAGTCAAGCCCATGTATATTTAAGCTCAATATCCAGTCATCAGCAGATCCTTTGCAATTTTGTGCAACCTATCTTTAAATAGAAATAACATGCCAGCCTTTTTCATTGGCCACTGTTTGGTTTTTTATAGCTGCATTGATTTCTTCTAGTGTTATGAACACCAATCTATATTCAGCACAGCATACAGAGTATCTGCATCAAACAAGAAATAGTAGCTCATATGAAACACTACAGATAAAAAGAAAGGTAATAATCTCACTTGAAAAGCATCCCATTCATCCTGTACACTGAAGGAGGTGTGGGTGTGATTACAAAGATTGGCTTCAGTCCTTGCATAAATAACACAGGACAAACATAAAGTCCTATGAAGGAAGATTGATGTTTAGGACCTGAACATTATTGCCACCTAATTTCCGTTATCAACTGCCGGATGGTCCCTTTTCAGCTAGACCATGGTAACCATGATTAAGATGCCATGTATGACAAGAAACAGCAGAATTCTTACTTGTGATTGTGATAGTTGCTACTGATGCATGTTGTTGTCTTGGCTGGTCACAGAATGACACCTGAAGCTGTTACTACAAATTACTTTCCTGGATGCTGAATCCATGTCTCAGAACAAAACCCTACTCTTAATGCAATTTCATTTGCATGACATGTCTTAATTTTCTACAGTCAGCAAGAAATGGGTTCTACAAGCAAATATGTGAACTCAGCTTCGGATGTCAGCGTCCTCGCCAAAAATAGCACATAAAGAGGGAACTTCCTCTTTGTGCCCTTCTGCCACAACTGTGTGCCTTCCCCTGGCATGGCCTGATCTGTAGTCCCATTTGGGTTCATACAAAGAACACAAAACAAAACCTGCTCTATGCTCTGTTGTTCTCAGTTGTCCCAATACTAAAGGTATCTGACTCATCAGAATGAACCTTTTTTGCATGTCAACTTTCATGATGCCAACTCTTGTTCAAAGGTGAGCAAGACATTTCCAGCTCAGGCAATCTGCAGGTAGATTTGTCACAACATCAATATTTGTTTTCAAGTCCTTGTTAGTTGTATTGAGCTGCAAAGTACATCTTTCTTCTGTAATCTTTTATCTCAAGAGAGATGAGTAACTGACAGAAGCAGTAGCCTGCATCTAAATGAGTTAGCTATTAAGGCATACAGGACATTTCTCCTCAGAGTTGCCTAAGAAATTTTAAGACACCAACAGAATTTTAGGATCTATTTTTAGGTTCTGTTTCTGGTTTTATCGTAAGAATGCACATTCATGATGAGCGATAAGGCCCGAGTATTAGCATTCCTAATTCAAGAAATAAGTATGATTGTTTGGTGCACAGAAGACTCCCATGGGAAACTTTCAGTCACGGGACACAAAGTCAACCTATAGCATCTATATTTTTAGAATGAAAGGTATATTAACTGTTGATGAGTCCTGTCCTACTCTCTTCTGTAAATATTTTTTAAGAAGATAATTCATGTATCTCATACTCAGAGTTTAAATACGAAGAGACTGACACAGAAAAGCTATAAAAACATTTGGAAAATGCAAAGCATTTTAGGCATACCAATCATTTATTCTGGAGGAGTGTATAAAGATGAAAAACATTAAACACATCTATTTATTCAGAGCCAGTATTCTGTATCAGTTCAAAGTGTGCTTCTCAGCAGAAAGAAAAAACTATATTAAAATAAAAGGTGAAAATGCAAAGCAGATTTAAATCTCCAAGCAACATTTAATCTTGACAAGGTTTTGAGCAGTTAATTGAAACATGACTAAAATCCAGTACACAGTTACAGTTGTCACAAACCCTGTTTTTAAAAAAGCAATTATAAAAACCCATGTGTTTTATGAATAAGGATAAATAATAATGTATCTATTCTATTCAGTACAGCTTCCTGATATTTTCGTCTATAAATCACTATAGTAAGTTTTTATTGCAGCCTATCTCAGGGACAATTAGTTTTCAAATTAAGAATAAATAATAGACAGAAGAGGATCTGACCCTTATGTCTGATTCCTGAATTTTTTGTTCTTGGTTCAAACAAATGAAGCCAAGGTTCAAATTACCTATGCAACAGTGATATCATCACAATACTCCAGCTGTAAATAAAGCAGCCCCACTAAATTTCCTGTCCATTCACAGAGGATGGGAATAGTCTCTCAAAACATCCTAGCTACCAGTCACCTCTAACATTTAACATCCAGTCACCTCTAATACAATGAGTGTGCATAGTTACACAAGACAAGCACATGACTTTTCGCTAATAAACCCTGGTGATTTCTGTAGTTATGTCACATACCTATCATTGTCCCAATATAGCACTGACTCAATAAACATGGAGGGATTCATTATAGTTGGAGAACATTTGACTACTATGATCAGTTAAGTATTTTTACCTAAGGTAATGGAAAGGACTAACCACCAGACTACAAAACTTTTGGTAAAAAAAGGCAGACAAGCCTATATTGCACTAAAGCCAGGCAACTTCCACCTTTCATAATATCACACAATAAAACACTACTTGTAATATTTTGCATGGTGAAACATATTCTCCACCAAGAAAATCTCTCCCAGGATGCTGCTATTACTAAATTCTGATTTTTTTTCTGTCAATGCTAAACAGAAAAATTACAATTTGTTCTTCTCCTACAAATCAGATACATCTCAGGTGTAATTCCCCAAATTAATTTTGTTGAACTTCCCACAAAATTAATTTTCCTCATTTTGAGAGAGTAGGTGAAAGAAGTGGATAGCTCTAGTAAACTACAAACAATGTGTTAGCCCTGACCTCTGGGAAAGAAACAAAGCATATTCAAAACAATTCTTTTTCCACATCCTACACACAAGTATGCCAAAAGTAATTCCTCAACACTGAGATTTAAGCACTAGTAATAGTACTGAAAACAACCACTTATTTCCCATAAGCCACTGAAAAGCTATCTTGTGATAGATAACACTTCCAACCATCAAATGCGGTATCATATATGTTTGAGTAAATGACATACTGAAAGAAATTCTCTAGAGCTGAAAACCACTCAGCACTGTGTAGATATCAATGCCAGAGTATGAAAGACACCTTGTTCTTATGTCTGTGGGGAAGGGCCAGCATGTTCCCAAGCTGTGACTGTACGCCTCCAGCAACAGCCAACATCATCCATTTGAGTGCAACTGAGTTATTTCATGCACCACAGCTTGTGTGAGAAAACTCCTGGGAAACCAAACAGGCTCTCCAGGCTCCTGTCAGCCCAGTGACAAATACAATTCCGAGTAATTTCATTTGCAGGCCAGTTGTGTAGTGTGGCTACATACAGGGGACACTCATTTGTTGCCCAGTTGGTTGAATTCTTTCCAGATCTAACATACACAGCTTAAGTGACTATGATTAACTCACAGCTCACTAGTGGCTCACTTCATGCATAGAAAGGAATATGTACAAAGGACCAGCAAACAGAGTTGCACCTACTCTGAGAATAAAAAGCTTTGATGCAGAAAACTTTTCCAGAGTCAAATTGCCACTGACATTTGGCTCAGACTTAACCCAATCCAACTTCCAGAGAGAGAATGGCTTTAGTAGAATGGGGTATGTGGTACACTGCACACTTATGCACTAGACAGAAATTTATCTTTGTGGGAAATGGGAGTAGCAAGTTCCTTTTCCACACTCTCACAAATCAGTAGTGGCAACTGCCTCGGGTTGGTGGCAGCAGCAGGTGATTGCATTCTAGGCCAGCATCCAATCAGCTTTATAATTTCTGTACTTGCTCTTTTATATACTCTTCAACCCTACAGAAGGACATTTGCTGGACTTTTACTGTTGACTTCAGTCAAATGCATGCGATACATTTTTTGGGGATAAACATCAGCATTTGCAGTTGAGGCTGGTATCATATATCTCAGCAGACAGGTTGGACTCATTAGCATCCAGGAAGGCCACGTCACCAGAGCAAATACAGCAGATCTGAACCAGACTTACACAACTAAAGGGAATACTGCTCACATGACTTCAAGGAAACTAACAAGAGCAGGGGTCTTTAAAGGCCAGGAGGCCAGCAGCAGACCCTCACACAAACAGAGCAGAAAATAACCAACTGTATAAGGCTTGCCTGGAAAGGTTCTGGTAGCAGGGACTACAAGAGTGGCTTCTGTGAGAAGCTGCTGAAGCTTGCCCCACATCCAACAGAGCCAGAGCCAGCCAGTACCAGAACTGACCTGCCACTGGCCAAGGTGGAGCCAGTCAGGGATGCTAGTAATGCCTCTGTGATAACATATTTAAGAAAGAAAAAAACCCCAAAAACCCAAGTGATTGCACAGAAGTAAATGTGTCCAGAGACAGGAGTGAGAAAATGTGAGGGAAACAATTCTGCAGACACTGAGGTCAGTGCAAAAGGAGCGGAAGCAGGTGGTCCAGGTGCTATAGCAGAGATTCTCTTGCAGCCTGTGTTGAAGGCCATGGTGAGGCAGCTGTGCCCTTGCAGCACATGGACATCACCAGGAGAGCAGAGATCCACCTGCAGCCTGTGGAGGACCCCACACCAGAGAAGGTGGCTGTGCTCAAAGGAGGCTATGATCTCATGGGAAATGTGTGCTGGAGCAGGCTCCTGGCAGGACCTGTGGCCTCACGGAGAGAGGAGCCCCTGCTGGAACAGGTTCACAGTAGGACTTGTGACCCCATGGGGGGCCCACACTGGAATTGCCTGTTCCTGAAGGGCCTGAATATAGCTCCTGGCTGTTTAGCTTCCATGAAGTTACACTGGAGGGGGACTGACATACAGGGCTCTACAAAGCACACAAAGACAGCCACAGGGACTCTCTGTGTTGTATTCCAGGATTTTAGTAAGTTAGAGAAGTGGAATGTGGCCACCCAGAGATTGATACTTGGACAAAACACTAGACTGGTTAAAAAGTTCAAATTTGGGGATTTCGATAATCAATATAAATGAGAGTCCCCATATTAGAAAGCTCGGAATATTCCTCCACACAGGAAGTGAAAAGCAGTATTACTAGTAGAAAAGACTTCAAAGATGATATGCATAGCATGATCAGTGTGCCAATACCAGAGAAAACTTTTCTGGCTTCATATATCATGTAGAAACTGAAAAAAATTCCTTCTCTTATCTGCAATCAAACAGAGAACAAAAACCCCTTGCAGGGAGTGATTGGAAAGAAGGAAAATTGATTTTCCTGTCATTAGCAACACTGCAAAATCTCATTGTAAAAAAGCTGAAGATGCATCTTTATCTAATTGCTACCACAGGACAACATTAGTTCAGCTTGATCACTAAGTGCAGTGAATACCTTTCCCAGCAGCGTAACAAACAAAAATTGCTGCAGAACCATCTTCTCCTTCCTTTTGCTGAGAAGCTATACAGCAGTATCTGTGACCTTTTCTGTTATAGATAGAACCTTTGTGCTATAAAAGTATGGCTGAAGTCCAGTAATATATGTGTTACTGATTAAATATACAGCAATTCTCTAATTTTAAAAGCATTCATTTTAAACCTCTCCCTCAAAAGGGCTATTTGAAATGCTTACAGTTTTTCTTGCTTTTGGAGGAATCCTCCCATGACCAGGGACCAAATGCTGGCAGTTCACATGACTCGCAATTTTTTCTCATTGGTTTCCTGTCACATAGCCTCATTTCAGTTTTTTCTTCTGAGAAGTCATAGGCTTTCTTCACAGAAACATCAATTTTATCCCGCATATAAAGCAAACCAAACATGCTCAGGTGAGCCAGGGCATGGGTAGAGCCAGAGCAGAATATCTATGACTAATTCACTCACCTGAATGCTCCTAGGTTGACAGAGTACTTTGAAACCTTAATCTGCAATCATGGCTTCATGGTGTTTCATTTTGATTCGTTATCTCACAATGGAAATCATTAAAAACCCTGTCATAATCAAACATTCTCAGCATCCTTAGACATTTTATTTCCTTCATAGTCTGGAAGTAGTTGCTAAGATAGTAAAGCTTAAAATAGGTGTCCACAAAATAAAAAGTACACGCAGCACTTTAATTATGAGGTTTTTTAAGATGGCAGTGTTGGAATCAATAAAATTTAGGTGCTATTGGTCTCCTCTGTTTTCCTGTGCATATAAATGGTATGTTTCACTGATGTGGTGACCTGTTCACAAAAGAAAGCTGCCTTTTAAAAACATTCTGGCATTATTTGTCTCCAGTAAACCAACTAACACCAGTTCGGCAGTTTAATCTAACAACTTTGAAACTATTGCACTGACCTCAAAACACCTCTACCCACTGAAAGTGCCATTCACATTATGTTCCATAAAAAACTAGCAGCCCAGACAAGCTGGGTAATTACCTACCATGGCAACAGCAAGAATTTAAAAACAGATCATTTAATAAATATACATAAAAGTAGAGGAACTTCAAGTTAATATTTTTAATAAATATGGGGGTTTTAAACAGTATCCACAATTTCTCTAAAGAGCACATCCTGCTCATTGTACTAAGTCTGACCATAAAGCAGAGAACAGACAGAAACTATTGTCCTATTTTCTTTCCACCTTTCTTAACTGGGGATGGCATGGGTTCCAAAAAAGATTTCACTCAGATCACTGTTTCCCTGTTGTGGTGGATTGACTCTGGCTGGATGCCAGGTATCCACCAAAGCCACAACCACTCCAGTCTTAGCTGGGCAGGGGAGAGGAAATACAATGAATGGCTCATGGGTCAAGATAAGGACAGGGAGAGATCATTCACCATTTACCTTCACAAGCAAAACACACTCAACTTGGGGAAATCAGTTTATTTTATTAACAATCAAATCAAAGTGGGGTAATGAGGAATAAAAACTAAATCTTGAAGCACCTTCCTCCCACCCTTCCCTTCTTCCTGAGCACAACTTCACTCCCAGTTTTCTCCACCTCCTCCCCTCCAGCAGCGCAAGGGAATGGTAAAAGGGGGCTGTGGTGAGTTCATCACATATGTCACTGGTCCTCCTTCTTCCAAAGGCACAGGAGTCCTTACCTTGCTCAAGTGTGGGATGTCTGCCATGGGAGACCATCCCCCATGAACTTCTTTAATGTGAGTCCTTCCCACAGGCTACTGTTCTTTACAAACTACCCCAGCGTGGGTCACTCTTCCATGGGATGCAGCCCTTCAGGAACAGGCTGCTCCAGTGTGGGTCCTTCACAGGGTCCCAAGTCCTGTCAGTGAACCTGGTCCAGTGTGGGCTTTTGTCTTCATGGATGCACTGGGCCTGCCAGAAGCCTGCTTCAGCACGAGCTTTCCATGGGGTCACAGCTTCCTTTGAACAGCCACCTACTTCCTTCAAGCATCCTCTGCTCCCCTGTGGTCCTCCATGGGCTGCCTCACCATGGTCTTCACCACAGGCTGCAGGATCTCTGCTCTGGTGCCTGGAGCACTGCTCCCGCTTCTTCTTTGCTGACCTTGGTGCCTTCAGAGTTGTTTCACATATTCTCAGTCCTGTCTTGAGCTACAGTTGTGCAGGTTTTTACTCCCCTTTTAAAATTGTTATTCCAGAGGTGCTACCACCATTGGCCTTGGCCAGCAGCTCTATTGGAGATAGGGGAAGCTTCTATCAGCTTCTCACAGAAGCCACTCATATGGGCTCTCACCCAAAGCCTTGCCATGCAAACCCAAAGACCTATGCACTGCTCACAGGACAACCAAAACAAAGCTGTCTATAACTGCTACTTCAGTTCAAGACGCTTACTCCATATTTGAATTAGCTATAGTCCTGGGACTGCCCCTTCTGCTTCTCCATCTTTACACCTGTCATTGATCTTGCTAGCCTGGGTATTAATTTCATGCATCTTGGACAAATTGGTAGTTTAGGTGAGACAAAAGCAATAAAACCCACATGATCTCTTTAAATGCCAACAATGTGATTTTAGCAGTCTTCTTAGTGTTCATCCCTCAAAGATTTTCTCACAAATGCAGTTACTGCTCCAAGCATCCCCAGGGATTTTTTCTTCCTTTTACTTCCGTTGATGGCTGCAATCACCTTTTTGTAGTACACATAAACTAGAAGCAACTGTATTCCAACTTTTAAATCTCTAAATATCTCGGTCTGGTAAATTCCCTGCAAAAACTAATGAACTGAAGGAACTGATGGAGTCTGCAAGACTGAAGTGCTGTTAACAGCAATCTGTACTTTTCTCAACCAAGGCTCCATGGCTCTAAAGGACATTTTACCCAAATATGGATTAGTGGACTGTATTATTCTTGTTTAGGCATTTATTCGAACTCTAAATGGCTCTTGATAATGGGATAGAAAACAACAGTTAAGAACAGTGGGGTTATTGGAAGTCTACTGATCCCAGTATTACAGATCAAACTTTGTTTTCAGTCACGGACGTAATAAGCCCACGAGAGGCGCTGGCAGGGAGGGGCTCGGCCAAGAGCGGGGCGGCAGCTCCGCGCCCAGGGTCGCAGAGCAGCCGTACAGCTGCCCGGGCCCGGCGNGCTGTGCCTGCTGCGGCCGCCGGAGGGGCCGGGTGCGACCCCCGTCAGCGGGGCAGGGAGCGCCGGGCCGCGCCGAGCTCCCGGAGGAGCCGGAGGCCGGGCAGCGCCGCCTCTCCGCGCTCCCCCCTTCTCTGCCGAGCCTGGAGGCGGCGAGCCGGCGCTGCGGCTCCTCCCCAGACACGCCCCGGGGGAGCCCCTCCGCCCCGGCCCAAGAGCTGGGAGAGGGGAGCGACAACGCGGGTACGTGGTGCTCCCGGAGTGCTACCGTGGTGACAGCCGTGGGGGACAGGATCCTCACAACGAGAACTTTAACTCACTCAGGAATTTGCAGAGTTAAAGGAAGAAAATCTAAGATTAAAAATCAGGTCTGCTAGGGATGTTCCTGTTGATTTTATACTGATGTTCAGATACCATAGCTGCTGTATTGACTAAATCACATAAGGTTAAGGCACGTGCACTTTACCTCAGTTTACGTACGAGCCCTACCTTGGGACAGAAGGCGTTTGCATAGGTCTCTCTTTGCTCTTTTTCCAGCTGCAGAGTCTCTGGAAGCGTAGGACGTGTTTTTCAATACCTACGTATTTTCTCACCCTTCTGTAAGAAGCAAAGGATTTGAGAAAGTTTTTTCTGGATTAATGTTTTCGTGCATGTAAACGTTTTATGCCATATTTTTAGAACAGTAATTGAACAGACTTCATCTTAAACACTTTACAGTAAAGTGTAGGTTTTTCAAAGCATCCTATAGACAGATATTTTAAGAATCTTGAATGCAGTTCTTTTCATCAGAAAGGACAAGTCTTTTAAAAAAGCTGCATGGCCACACAATAGCATAAATATAAAGCACCGTAATTATTTAAACTGCTTTAGGATAGATATTTAGAAGGTTCTTTTTTTATGTTTTATACTGTAAGGCACCAACAAGGAGCCATCAGCAGAAACATTTTTAGTGGAGAAAGTAGTCCAAGAACATTGTTTCTGAACCCTAAATGGGACTCAGTTCCATGGTAGTGCTGTACTTTTTATATGTATTTACATTATTGGGTCTTTATATATGTAATCTTTGCATATGGAAGGACAACACTTGATTTGTGAAAGAAACTCTTGAAATAGCACAGATAACAGCAAATAAAAGTTGTAAAGATCATAATGCTTCTGTTGCTCTTAATTTATAAAGTTTTTAATGAGTAAAACATTTTCCAGTCTATGATCTCAACATGGGAATGTAAAGACAACTACATTTCTACTATGTGCTTAAGCTCAAGTATAAAATGGTGTTGTTACACCTGTCAACTCCAAACTTCTGCTAGGCTGTTACCAGTAGCACTAGTAAGGAATAGGTGTATGAGGATGAGAAAAAATGTTTAGGGGGAAATTAACAAAACAGCAATGAGAGGATGTAGTTGGATAAGGCCTTGAGCAACCTGGTCTGGTGGGAGGTGCCCCTGCCAATGGCAAGGGTGGGGTGGAACTAGATGTTCTTTAAGGTCCATTTCAAATCCTTCACATTCTGTGATTCTCTGATGTAGATCCTAATTAGTTTTATTTCTTCCAAATATAGATCACACATGGTGAAACATTTAAGTACATAAATTAAATTGTTTTCTTAGACAAGGTACACATTCTCCTTAGAGAACAAGGACCTTATATACCAGCAATATGAGAGTTTTTCCAAATTCTGTATAAACTTGAGAGAAACAATTGATCACCTTATTTAATCTTTGAAATGTTCACACCAGCCTGTAAGATTCATCTTTTATAAGAATGAAGGAGGAAAAACATTTAAGATAATTTCCTTTGAGAAATGGTGGAGGGTGGGGTTGTGAACATTGTCTATACCAGGTCAAATCATAAGCTCTTAGAAGTCTTACATGAAGTCTCTGAATTTTAAGATCAAGCTTCATCACTGTTTTGAAAAAACTTTAAGGCCGCAGTTGCGTGCAAATGAGTGGACGTTATAACATCAGTATGTTCATTTCAGAACTGTGTTCCTATTCACAGTTTCATATGAAAAAGGTACTCTTCAGCAGCAGTGCATTTCAAACCTACCAGAAAGTTCAGATGGAAGAGAGGCAAATATGATTGAAATATGATTCATTTGGTTCTTGCCTCATGTAATCTTCAGGAATCCTTATTAAAAGCTCATTTTAAGCAGGAATGAATGACTTCTAAAAGTATTTGAAAGTATGTCTACTTGAGATTGGGAAAAATCAGGCTTTCTCTATAACATTAAAAAATGCCTGGCAGGATGTTTCAGTCTTTGTCTGAAAAGATTTCATACGGCAATGTTCAAGTAAAGTTTGCAGACACCAAGTGGATTTTACTCTATAGAAGTACTTCATGTAAGGAGTGACAATTTAGAGATTTTTTTAAAAAAATAAAATAATTGGAGAGATGATAAATAAATGGCAATTCAGCATGTTGTTTCAGAAGGATCATGGAATATACTGCATTCATGGTATGTAATGGAATGGCTACACAGCTCTTTTCCATCATTCCTCCCTGTTAGGTCAGACAAAAATCACTTCTCCTGATAGGAGAAAATGTAGCATTATTTATACCACCTGTTCATTGTGGTACAGCAGGTTGGAGAAACCAGAATATTGGTTAAATAACTTTACAGCGTGCAACTTGAACCAAACTCAAACCAGTTCAACATACAAAATGTTGCACCTAAAATCTCTTCCACAAAACATTTTTTGATTATCTAATTTGAATATAACTTCAACATTCATGGCAGACTTAACATGGAACGTCATTTCTCTTTGTCAGTTAACTGTGTTCATGATATTTAGATTTTACCCTTTTTATTGTAATAAACTTAAAATTCTAATATTTCTGGTTATCTGCCCAAGTAAGCCTGTATTTATTTTATTATTCTGCTTCTCATTTGTAAAGCCTTGTAGACTTTTTCCTTACCCACTCATTTTCAGCTCATTACTTTCTAACACTACATACTTTCAGGTACCAGTCTGTCCTCTTTACCCTGCTAAACTTCAGGCATGGAGCAAAGGAAGAAGTAACATGCCTCAAGAATATGTTTTATGTGTCCTTGAAACCTTACAAACTATTTTGAACTTACTTAATGCAACAGAATGGAAAATTGAATCATGTTTATGGATTGTAGCAAAGATACTTTGCATTTAATAAAATAATTATTTTTCTAAAACCTTTGAAAGATACTAAGATCCAAGGCTGAACACTGAGGTGAGTAGAACTCAAGTGACATACATTATTTAATTCTCCTGGCTTGCCTAGTCTCATCCTATTTTACGTTATTCTGAATTTATTCCAATAGTAGTGTATCAGCTAATTTGCCGTAGCTGTGAATATTAGGAAAGTGATTTATGATTATTTTATTTCCACATTAATTGAGAATCCAGGACCATTCTCAGGCAGATTGACTGATTCCTGCTATCTCTGTTACTTTTGAAACGGCATGTTAATGAAATCAGTAGTTCCTAAATACTTGATTGAACTTTAATTCTGTCATCTTCAGCCACCTACCAGAAAATGGTGCTGTTTTCCATCTGTGTGAATTACATTAGTAGTATTTTAATATAAACTGGCAAATTATCTAAAACAAAGTATGTATCATTTTTGATACCTAACGCAGTAAGTGTGGTTTATAATGCTTAAAAATACATAGCAATTCTAGCAGATTTAATGGTCAAACTCTTAATGGTAGCACTTCTGCAAATCAAACCCAAGATGTGTCCTGTTGTGCACAAGGAAAGCAGACAGACAAATGACAACACTTACAGAAAGTTTGGATTAAGTGAGCTGCTGTGCAGCACAAGGGAATACTCAGTGGCTGTAATCACTGTGCCATCTGTTCTTATCCTCTTGTCCCATATTCTGCTAAGCATGTGCTTCCCAACCTCTGCAACCAGGGAAAGAGGGATCTTGTAGGAACAGTAGCCTCTGTCACTGTTCAGGGTCTCACTTCTCTGAACAGCATGCTTTAGGATATATTTTAAGCCACAGGAGCTGGTGTCCTTCAAAGACATGCCCAGGTTGGGTTTAAACAATGACTCTTACAGGTCAGAACTTTTTCATGCTCGGGCAACTGGCCCTCTCCCTTCTAAGACGTGTAATGTAACACCAGATAAGTAAAGGAAGAGACTAACAATGCATGGTTGGAGAGTGTTTTCATGCCTGCAAGAGATGGCCTTTCCTGTCTGAAAGCCTCCACTTTTTTCCCAGCTCATCTGCTAAATGGTAGCACCAATCCTGCTCCATTGTATCTTTCCTAGAGCTATGGGCTGCTGAAACCCACTTTTTACAATAGCCTTAGAAGTAGGTGCATTTTTGCCCCCACACTTAAAAATGTAGTAAGAAATTTTCTTGACCAGTATATCTTGATCTCTGTCTTGATTTACTACTCCCTGTACATATAGCTTAGTAGTCAGGATATGTTTCTATCACAAATATAATGATAAGAAGTTCTCGTTTAAGAACATGGCAAAAGGTGATATAAAAGTCTTAAACAGAAGTTTACTGATGATCCAATCAATAGTCACATGCACATACATTTAGAGGCTATTTAATTGATGCAGAACTCTCTTTGAACCCTTTCACCAGGTGCAGTAAGCCCTAAGAGGTTTTTAAGGTACTGTGTTGACCTTTTAGCTAGCTGGGCATGAATCAGAAATTTTCTTACATAGCAGTATCAAATACTGTGCCATTATACATCTTGAATTCTTAAAGAGCACAACAACAGAATTGAAATGTTTTAAAATCAGTGAAGTTTTCCTGAAGAGTTTTTAATAAATGACATTGTGATAGAAGAATAATTAGTTGCTACTGAGTTACATCTTGTGGAAGATTGAATTTTTTTTTTCTATAAAATATCCTGTGCCTTTCTTCATTTAAGAATTAGGAATATAAATGGTATTGGTGGAATTCACTTCTATGCTGACATTCTTATCTTAGGATAAATGAAAACTGTATTTTGTGTGACTATCATTTGGGCATACAAACACGTAAAATACTGATGTTCAGTTTAATTATTTCCTATTGTAAGCAAACAGGCCTTGTCTTCTGTGTTTATAGTAATAGCATGACCTAGAGGAAATACAATCCAGGACTGTCTCTGTTGATCATCCTGATTAGTCACCTAATCTGATTACTCTTTGTGTTCCATATGTCAGATTCAAGGCAATAAACAGAACCCATGTATGAGGCCTGCTCTAGTTTAACCATAGAAAAAGAATTGCCTAATGTAATTAATAGACATATAGTGGATATTCTTCCTTTAACTTGAATAATCGTCTTCTATGAGGATTTGCCTTTGTTCATTCATCCTTTCTTCTCCCATGTTGAACTTTCAGCTGCTGTTATTTGCATACTTGTTTTTGTAAGGTCATAATAAAATTATCACGGTTATGTTTATGAGCATTGAGCTTGATTTGAAAAAACATCTTCAACTGAAATCAGTTATTGGTGCAAGAGACTGTAAGTTTATGCATGGAAATAGTGATACTTGCAGTAAAGTCATTGTACCTGAGTAAAAGTTTGGGGTTTTTTTCTATGTTTCTGCTCTTAATCATTTGAAGAGCATTTTCAGAATATAATAATTTTAATATTCTGCATGTAATATGTTATACTTATCTGAAATTAATTGTAGAGTAAAGCCTTATTATAATATAAGGTATGTAATATATCCCCTCTTCCAGGCTATGAGTGTCAAAAAACTTAATTATTCTTAGTATTTTTTGGTATTCAAATAAACTGACTTTACATTTTAATATTAAAGTGCCCTCAGTGGATTTAGGGATCTGTATTAAATAGTTCCTTCATTGCTTTTGCAATCTTTTGAATTTCAAGGGAGCTTTATATGTGTAAATGAAGAATAAATTTGAGCTTTTGTTTTGAGAGACAAGCTTACAGGGCAATGCTATTTGTTAATCCTCTCAAAGATCTCTTTATTTGAAATCTAGTTCCAGTGGATTACTTGCATGAGTAGCAACTGCTGGATCCACCCATGTTAAAGTATATTATATTTTAATGTAATTTTTTTATTCCATACTTTTATTTAATGTGGGGGTCCTATTACCTGCTTGAGGGTTATTTAAAATCTAAAGTTACTTCTTGTCAAAAACTGAAACAATGTATTAGCCTGTATGAACAATGCATACTCTCACCTACAATTATGAGAGAGGAATGGTTTTAGTTAGTATTATTGATCAACTTCACTTTTTTTCTAAAATCATGAGGGATGTAATTTCTGGATTTTGTAGAAATGTAAGTGCTCCTACATAAGCAAATTTGTTTGGTTTTTTTAAAATTATTTTTTAAACTAATGAACAGTGCCTAAAGAAAGGTACACATCTGTAACATCAAGGCATTTTTGTGTTAGTGTTGACAAAATATTCCTAACTTGTCCTCATTAGTTACTGTAGCACATATGGTATGGAAGACCACCTACTGCTCTTAAAACCATCTTTGTATGTGCTGTAGCACGCAGACACAATGGGGTGAATAAAATGCAAGCTGAAATATCTCAATGTCCTTTATTACTTATTACATAAAAGAATTTGTAGTTTATTTAATCATACAACTAAAATGCAAAGCCAGTTTCAATGCGTTAGTCAGGCCGAGGTACATCACAGTCAACTGAGATTAATCCCTGAATTAATGTTTAATTCTGTGGAATACTCAATATGTAAGGTGTGTTATGCATTCTAACACCAGTGAACAACTTTTTGGCTCCAAATACAGTCCTTTAAAGGCCACAAATTCCAGTACACTACAGAAGGAAGGTGTCCTTCACCAGTATTCCAGGTCCCTGCTGTCATAGAATTTACTGAGTACAAATGTTCAAATTGAAAGAAGTAGACCATGTCTCATACTACTGAGGGTTGAGCTTGACATTGCCATTCTCGTGGTGGAACAGAAGCCAGCTCTGTGTCTTGGCTGCAAAACAAGCCAGCAGCAGGGCAGTGCTTGAGCTGGGAGAAGACATTGGTGTGGTCCAGTAGCAGCCTTCTAATACGTACAAGGAGGTTATCAAGAAAATGGAGCCAAGGACCACTTGCAGTGAGGGAAGTGAAGGAGGCTTTGGCTTGATACAAGGAAAAATGTTTCTTGATAGGATGGTCAGCAGTGGAACAGGTTGCCCAATCACGTTGGGCAGCCTCTGTCCTTGCAAGTTTTCGAGATCCAATTGGACAAGGCTTTGAGCAACCTCGACTGACCTTGTAGCTGACCTTGCTTTGAGCAGGACTTTGGACTAGAGACATTCAGAACTCCCTTTATAGTCTGAATTACTTGAAGATTATATATTCAGTCTGATATAGTTGGTTTAACTGGGATAGATTTACACAATGCCAGATAAGCAAGAAATTTTTCCCTGCCTCTAGGAGCAGAAATGATCTGACATTGCAAAGGACAAATAGAGATTTAGAGAAAGTAACATCTATCTCCCACCTTTGTTGTCTAAAACTAAAGTAATACATTAGGAAAAACTCAATCCCAGTCCCTGGAAGTGAACAGCAAAAGCACTGAAGGGTAGTTTAAATATTATGTAAACACGGTAATTACGCATTAATTGGTGATAAACCTACATTTTTTCCTGTCAGTATTTACTCAATTTTACCACAAGTTTTCAAGTAGATGCAAATTTCAGCTTTTTCATGTATAGTGAACTTAATCTGGTAGTTTTTCTTTTGTTTTTTGGGTAGTGCAATAGGCTGTTAATTTGACATTTATTTCACTTGCAGTATTATTGTCCAAATACAATGAATGCATCATTTTTATCATAAAAGTATCATGAAAAAGTGCTGAAATTTTGTCTTCTTGAATGGTATCATTGTGATCACCACCAGCAGCTAAAAAAAGTGTGCAAAGATGGATTTTATTAAGTAGGCATTCTAAAGCCCATGGTGTGATAATCTGGTTAATTTTTGGGAGATTTGCATACATCTTCCCAGTTCATTTTCTTTTAATCTACCATTTTCCAGCTTCATAATGCTTGAATGTTAATCTAAGATTTGGCTAGCATAACCCAGCAGAAGCAAGAAAGCAAAGGTATCAGAAAGATGCACTTAATACAAATTTACTTTCATTGTGCAAAACATTGATTAGCTTCATAATGTGTGTAAGTTGAGATAATGTAATAAAATGGAAATCTGAATGTATGTGTTGGAGAAAAAATGTTTGTGCAAAATGAGGTGGTCACAGAGTATAAATGCATTTGTGTTGTTCTTTTTATTATTTAGCATTTACATTCCTCAATTTCTGTTTTCTCTTTTTTCAGGAGCTTGATTCTGAATACACTGTGTTTCAGGTAAAGTTCTTTCCATAAATACAATTATTAGATGCAATCATTGGGAAGAATTTCTGATATGCTAAATAATACCTGTTTTGTTGTTAAGTCCTCAATAGCATAAATTTGGGTTTTGTTATTGGTAAGGCGTTACATTTGATAAGGGGAAGATTTTTGATATTTTGAACAGGCAGCTTTTATATTTCATAGAATTTTATTTCTCTCATATATTTCCTGTATCTTTATTCAGCAGCTCAGTGCTTTCTAAAAGCTAAATTGAATCTACCTTGAACTGAATGACCTTCATCTGTAGGTGAGATTAGGAAGAAAACAACGTGTATTCACAGACAGAGCAATGTCTGTGCTCTTAGGGCTCACTTTCTTGTTTTATTTAATGCATGTAATGGTGGGCTGTTACCCATGCTCTTCCTGCTCTTGCAGCTCAGGCTGCCTGCCTACCTTGTGTAGAGTCTGGTAGCCTTGGAGGTGCATGGTGATGATTTGCATAAGTGATGGAAGACTGAGAGTAATTAATTAGTTTTCACTCTGCCCACATTAGCTCTAGATTATTGCAATGGCAAGAATAGTATTGCGCAGGTGATGGCATCTTTTGGCTCCAGCCCACAGCCAGAAGAGATTAAATGCGATGTGAAATGGCATCTTTAAATACAGCTCCATAACATATTTTACAGGTCTTTAATTACACTCCATGAATTCATGCAAGTTGTTTACATATAAAATGGTTTCAGTGAAATACTACTGGATATCTTCTTGAGTGTAATTATTACCCTTCACAATGTAGTGTTCTGGGGTTTTCATTGTGTATGGAATAAAATTCATTATAGCAGAAAGAATTATTGGAGAATAAAAGCTCCTAGAAAAGTGTGTTACCATATTCAGAGAAAACATTTAAATTTAGATACCAAGTTTATATTTTTAATTTGGTTTTTGGACTTTTCAGGAACAAGAAGAAAATACTCGATTCTGTTACAAACATCTCACAAACTGAGCGAAAAACACTTTGTCACTTTTCTTTCTGGAGTTTAGACTTACATACTGTATACTTATATACTGTATCACATTTCTGTACCTCTTTAATTGCTGTTAGGTATTGTAAATTTTGTTCTGATTATGAGTTAAGCAAGCTAAATTTGTTATGTTGTGAACATGTGGGTTGTCTGAAATGAGCTGTCCCTTTCTTTTTCCTACCATATAAATTCTGTTTCATAAAAATGCTGTTTATCTTCATAAGCTCCAGACATGGTCCTTATCACAAAACAAAATTATCAGTCCCACAAAGAGAAAGCAGATAATCTCTAATCTACAGACAGATGTTTAATTAAGGAATACTGTGTGATACTTGAATTTTTTGTTGGCTGTGAAGCCTTGGACTAGGAACTTTATACTGGAAGAGATGCCTAAGGAATCTATTTTTTATGACAAGTATTTGCCCAGTAATGCCAAAGAGACATGTTGATTTTAAAAATACATTTTCACATATTAGTTAGTGGAAAAATCACAGTAATACACTTATGCCTATGTAAAGAACTGACCTCAGTTTTAGCAATTCGTGTAGAGGAGTTAGTACTTCCAATTTCCAGGAAAAGATCGTTACTATGGGCAGATTTTCTTACTTCTAGTAAGAAATTAGCCTGTGCTTGGCTATAGAAGAGCTCTGATTGGACCATATTTCCAGTATAGACATGGTTATGTTGACTGCAGATATATGTCTTTGAAAAGAGCAGAGTACCATCAAGGTATTAAAAATTCAACAAACTAAATACTTCTATAGAATAATGAAAAAATGTTGAAGGTGTTGAACATCTAACAGAAATCTCAACATTAATTAAAGGCTGTCATCCTACTACATAAGAAGAAACTAAAATAAAATAAAGCAGATCTGGATTATGACTGACTGGCCTAGATTCAGATCATCCTGCTGAATTCCCTTCTCTTCATTCTTGAAGAAAGGTTTCTAATTGCGGTTGAATCGGCTGGCTGAAGCCCTCCTTTACTTCTGCTTGGAAGAAAGCACTTTTTAAAAGAATAGTTAAATATTTCAGCATTTTTAGATACACTTTCTTTTTGATTTAGACTTACAAATTTGCATAGAAGTATGAGGGAAATCTAGAGGAAAAGACAGGATGAATGAGAAGTGTCTCATTAAATGATTACTTAAATTATTAAATAAGCCTGAGTTTCAGATCTTCTTATACCTCTTTACTTAAGGAACAAACGTTGCCATGAGTTTGACCTTTATTTCTATTAAGATAGCATCAGCCTGTTTCTATTTTGAAAGGTTATCTTAGCCAATATTAAATATGCTTTTCCACCAGATTGCTGTACTCTGTGTTAGAAAGGAAACAAATCTAATTATTTTGGCAGTGATTTTTACTCTGGAAACTATATGATGATCTGTTCAATATCCAATGGAAGAGAGATGGGATTGCTCTTGTGACTTCCTTTATCATGCCAGTTCTAAAAGTACATTACAAGCATATCAAATTATCATCGGAGTTGGATCTGCACTTATTTTGTTGGTATTTCTATATGGCTGCCGCAGATTTTTCTTGTTTTCTTTTTTCTCCCCACTCATTTGGTGTCTTCACAGTCTACACAAAGCTTGTCACATAGAGTTATGCTTGCCTTTCCACACTGCTCAGATTATCCTCCAAAACATACAGTATAGTAATTTGTCAGTTCAGGTCACTAAAATATATTCCAATATGCTCATAATCTGAAATGCTTAGGGTATACATTTACACAGTTTTTTACAGCTGATGCTTTGAACAAAGGACTTACATCCCTCAGACAGATGGATATACTCAGCTGTTTTAAATCAATACCTTATTCAAGCCTAATAAAACTGTGAAGTGAATAATAATTAAAAAATGGTAAAATTACTGATTAGATTATTTACTTAGTGTCTTGAAGATATTTTACTTTTTACTTTGTCCTTATTCAGGCTGCCTGGAACCTGAAAACACGAGCTTTGACAGAAATGGTGTATGTGGATGAAATTGATATGGATCAAGAAGGAATTGCAGAGATGATCTTGGATGAAAATGCCATTGCTCAAGTTGCACGTAAGAGTGGTTTTCACTTAAATACATTGATTCAACAAGAGCTCTTTTGGCTGTCTCTTATGTCATCTACCATAAAATAGTACAAACTGAGGTGACCTGATATGGCATTTAGTATTGGTAAAAAAAGCAGTTTAGATTGTTTTATGGTTGCGTGGCCATGTTGAAATCCACCGTGTGTTCATGATGTAATACTTAGGCCTGTCAGATGGGAGTTCAGACCATGTTCAATTGTGTTTTGTCAGCTTTTTGTCTACATTTGAGGATATGTAGTGAGCATACAAGTGCTCACTCACTTTTTCCAGCAGTACATTGATTTCTTTTACTCCTTTCTGGCTTCTTTAGGCACTGTGGGAAACTAGAGAAAAAAATATGCTGTCACTGTACTGTGAATTTTATCCATATGCTTGTAGTGTAGACAACAGTCAGAAATCACCTTTCGGCATCATGTCCTGCAAACATTATCTGATTTTCTTTCTTCTGCTTTTCTCTACTTCATTCTTCTCTTTCTTCACAGAGCAGTTCTTCAGCTCCATCATTGTTTCTTCTATGCAATTCTTTTTCAGCTTCATCAATTCCCTTCCAAGTGGAAAATAATTAGTTGTCTTCCACTACCTTTTTGGCATTAATTGTATTTTTCTCTGTTTCTTTAGTACAGTCCACATGGCAATTTTTATGTAACTTGTTAAGTGTGGCTCTCAACCACGTACTATTTCAAGGAATTCAAGGGAAGAGCTGGACATAGGCCAGAACTGATAACTGAAGTGTTAAAAGCTTTTCTTGTCTGTATAGATGTAGGCAATTGCATGTCTATCTGATTACATTTTTTAAAATTTCCATTATGTGCTTGGTCACAGTCAAGCAGTACTGCAGATGTGTTTATACATTGTGATCAACATTGATAATTTCAGTCATTGATAAAAACAAGATAATTACATATATCTATCTTAAAACAGCATAGTAATATAATTTAGAGTTTTATTTGATTTTATGCCCCCTGTGATAGAGATTATCTTCTAAGAAAAAATAATTTGATGAATCCTATTTACACTTACATTATTATATTGCATTTATATATTATATACACTAGTATATAATTTTTCAGAAAGTGTAAGAACTTTCCAAAGATAGAGAACCCCCTGCAGTCTTTTTTAAATTATTAAATTTGCTAGCTTTTCTCAGTGTGCCATATCTTTAGTGGGAATTATCAACTATAACTCTACCTGTTGCTTCTTTGTGAACATTTTATGCCTGATACAAAGTTTTTATTTCAAACGTGTATTTCCAAAGCAAATAGTTAAATCTGTCGTGAAGTCATCCAATGACCTTTTCTCTGATAAGCTAAACAGTCTTATCATTCTGAGCTATCTTTTCATTTTTGAGTTGTCTTGAACATTTTTTTGAACCTTTCTAGTTATGCACTTGTCTTTTGTAGTCACCAAACGAAACAATGGTTCACTGACACACAGAAAACATGTTTTTCTTCTACAGCTTGATTTTACTTTTTTTATACATCTGAGGTGTTCTAATGTTACACTTTTGCATGAAAGGTAAGCACAGAAATTGCTAAACAGAGTGCAAGGAGGACAGAGCCAGTGATGCTCAGGGACAGGACAAGAGGAAGTGGGCACACACTGAAACTCAGGAGGTTTCTTCTGAACATCAGGAAACATTTTCAACTGTGAGGGTGACTGAGAACTGGCACAGGCTGCCCAGGGAGAGTATGGAGTCTACCTTGTTAGAGTGATCCAGAAACCGTCTATATAGGGTCCTGGGCAGCTGGCTTCAGGTGTCCCTGCTTGAGCATGCTTTGACCACATTACCTCCCGAGGTCCCTTCAGACCTCCACCAGTTTGTGGTTCTGTGATTACTCCACTTGTGCATATGACTTAATAAAAATGTGTGCTTACTGACTGTGGGCTTTATCTTTTGCTGTTAAAATGTGTCAGACATAGCTGGTCTTGACTCGGGTCTTTCACTGTGGCAGATCTTTCAGGATATCCTCCTCCACTAAAATCATAGTTCACAAACATGAAACTGTGTAGCCACACCTCTCATATTACAGTTGGTATTGTCTATACTTCTCCTACTAAGCAGTTCAAATCCTTCTGCATCAGTTACATATCCATTTCAGTTTTATATCTGCCCTTTCTTAGCTTCCAGATTAAACTATCTTAGTAATGACTTTGCTCTCAGTCATGCGTTATTAAATAATTACTAAATTGTATTGGATTCATGGGAAACAACTACTTTTCTGTGGTTCCTCTTCACACATATGTAATGAAATCTTTCTTCCACCAGTTTTTATTTTTTTATAATTTTGCTGTGTTTATTTTCCATCAGTCTTGTTTATTAACAAAAATTTCCTAGAGCATTGTTTTACAGAAAAATCCATTGTGTTACTTTTGGACTCTTAACACCATTAATTTTACCAGCTAATATTGTAATCTTGTTTAAAAGTGTTACCTTGACAGCATATTTTTCAGAAACTTGTACTAATTGGCATTATGGATAATCACAGCTATTTCATTAACTGGGGAGTTAAAGGAGTCATCTGCAATCATCACTAACTACTGAAATTTCACTCCTAAATTCTGACACTTCTACTGGCCGCATGCACTGCTGTGGCCTCTTACATCTATTCATAGCTAGTTGGCTTGGGATTCTCAGAGTAAGGACTGAGTTGCCTGGGGTGAGGTCAAAGGAACTATATCCTGTAAGCATTCTCCCAATATACCAAAAACTCAAAACAATTGTAGTTATTAAAAAATGTGTCTGAAAAAAGGAATTTTAATGTCTTGCCTCCTTTTTAGTACAGCAATGGTTAAAAAAAGGGTTCAGAATGTGGAAGAGTAATATGTTTGTCTGCTAGTCTGAAAAGGTGAAAGCCACTTTCCCCATTTCTCTGGAGAGTGCCCTAGTTATCGTGTTAGAAACTGTGTTGGGTGAACTGTCCACCCTTTCTGTTGTGGAGCAAAAGCTTCCAGATTCACAGGACTATAAAAGGCAAGTAAGCAATAGAGATCCTAAGTGTGTCCAACCAAAAGAGAGGGAATCTTGGGTTTTTAAATTTATTTTAGCACCAATTGCATATTTAGTTGGTTTTACCAAGGAGATCATGGTTAATACCTTTTTTTAATTATTTAACTTTGAATACAGCTGTAGTCAGGTGGCTATTTGGGGTTTATCTTGGGGAAAAAAGAAGGAAGGAAACTTTCTACCTATCAGTTTATTTTCAGTTCTTGGAAATGTTTGCAATAAAGGCAGTTCATAAGTATACAGAAAATACGTAGATGAGTAACAGGGATTTGTCAAGAATTGTCTGCATCAATTTAAATCTCACTTCTACATAGTAACAAGCAGTGAAGAGACTGGAAGGTATAGATGTCATATGTTGCTTTTAACCCAGTGTTTAAAACCATCTCATAGACATTCGCTTAGCAGGTTAGAAAAACTGTCCAATCCAATGTCAGTGAATGAAAATCTCTGTGCAGGAACTAGTAATTCTTAATGATCCACTGTCAAAACAGAAATATGTGAAAAGGGGAACCCTTCATCAGTTCACCTGAGCTCAAGCCAGTTCAGTATTTTCATTGATGACCTTTGAATATGGATGAGTTCACACTTTACAGAGGTCTAAATTGTGGGTGGGCGGTCTTACCAGGGTCTAATGACACAAGATACCGTTCTCCGTCTGCTCTGTAGGTGAAGGTTTAGGTTTACTTACTCAAGTCTGGGTGCCAGATAGAAAATATACCATTTCAAGTTAGCCTGGTCTCATTGTTCCAGAAACCTTCTTGCTTTAGTGCTATCTGGTGTTTCTGAGATGTTCTTGACAATTGTTTGGGTCAATCCCAGTGGGCAGCTAAGCTCCACACAGGCGATTGTTTGTTATCCCCAGGTGGGATGGAGAAGAGAATGGAGAGGGGGAAAAAAAGAAAACCATGTTCATTGTTTGGCAGGTTTCTTGCAATAGTCTATCAGTTTATCAGTAGTAGAATGCAATATTTGGGGTTTGTCTTCTTTGTTTAGTTCTTTGTCCCCTCAGTTTGAATAAAGAAATTTCTGGCTTCTTATTTGTTGTAAAACACAATTATGTTTGAAGTCCTCTGGACAAGAGAGTAATATCTCAATGTGAAATGAGAAATGCTCTTATTTTGTAGGACCAGGAACATCTTTGAAACTTCCTGGAACTAGCCAAGGTGGAGGCCCCAGCCCAGCTGTTAGGTATGTGATGGTTTATTTTTTAAAATGTGACAAGTCAAAAATGAGCAAATCATAAATTTAACTTCTGAAAATGAAATGCTTCAGGTACAACTGTTTAAATTCTCTATCAAGAAATACCACTTAAGGATAATGTGCTTAACATCTTTAGGCCAGTAACTCAATCAGGAAGACCTATTACAGGATTTGTGAGACCCAGCACGCAGAGTGGACGGCCAAGTACCATGGAACAGGCGATAAGAACACCTCGAACAGCTCTCACAGCCCGTCCAATCACGAGTGCTTCTGGGGGATACGTCAGGCTGGGCACGGTGAGTTGCTTCCTCTGTTCTCAGAATGGAAGATTTCTTGGTCCCAGTATCTGGCACAGTGACACTGTAGTTTACTTAAAAGCTGCATCTAAACTCAAGTTTGAAGGAGACAAATATTGTTAATTTTTTTAATTCTTTTCAAAATAGAGTTTGAAAATACTGCTTCTTGTGTGTTTGCTAGTCCGTTTATATAAAAAAATGTACATAAATTCACAAGTTCACCAGGATTCATATAAATTCCAAATTCACAGACTCTTTGAGACATTTTTATTCATGGAAGGCCATGCAAAGACTATGACATGATTTCCCCGTAAGCGTCTACTACAAAACAATTGCTAAGCACTCAGTGTCTGTCACTTCAAAAGATGAGAACAATCTATACTAGTTTTATCCCATTCTGTTGGCAAAATTAATAAACTATAACCAGCATGAATATGTAATATGTAGTAACATCACATTAATGGCAAAATGTGGCATCTTGTCACTATTGCACATAGGAACTAATCTTCCTAAGTATTTCTTGGAAGATTTTTTTTGGTTGTGTATCCCAACTACCAAGCTACGTGCTTAGGCACTGCGTGGAAATAATTGGAAGAGACAGAGAAGAAAAAAGGAAGAGTCTGTACTGCACAATAGAGCAGTGAATCTACACATGTTTTGCTTGGAATTTGCGGGTTTTTTTGTATACTGATAATATTTTGAAAATCTTCAGGAAAAGTGTCGGGGATCTTCCCACTTAAAAAGCTTCTTTTCCCCCTCAGGCTTCAATGCTAACAAATCCAGATGGCCCTTTCATAAATCTGTCTCGACTGAATTTAACAAAATATGCTCAGAAACCAAAACTGGCAAAGGTATGTAACTATTTTAGTTAGTGTTGTGGTATCTTTTTCTTGTTTTCTGGTGTCGTTGTAATGTAAGTGTTTGTGGGATTGGGGATAAAAACAATGATGAACACTGGTTTAGATACGAACTTCAAAACACCTTTTGACAGTGTTTACCAGGCTTGAAATTGAAGGTATGCCTAAAGAGGTTATGGTGACAATATAACTTAGGAAAAACATTCATGTAGGAAAAAATATTCCACTGGTAAATAACTTTGAACTGTGCATCTAGGAGTGATGAAGGGCAACTGAAAAAAAAAAAAAAAAGCCAGGAGCAAAAACCAGCAGAACTGGTTTAGTGTCTGGAAATGTGGTTCTGTGTACAAATAGATGGCAATCCTGGCCTAAAAATGTTCACAGCTTTTGGATTGTTTCCTTTGCTTTTATGGCATGAGTTAACACTTTTTGTATAAAAAGGTACCATTTTTTTGTTCTGAATACTTCTTCATTTTCAGTTAAGATCATCCAATTGACGGCCAATGAAACTATCTGACAGTAGAACAGGTTTATCCAGGTTATCTGCCCAACTTACAGGTTTCAGCTCTGAGTGGCAGGGAGCTGAAAGTTGTGTGAAGATTTATCCTTCTGTTGCCTTTCAGTTGAATCTTTCCCCAACACAAGCAGTTAGCTGTACGGTTGACCACGTTTTCTGGGCATATTGCGTTCACAAAAACAACTCTTGGGCTGAGGTCAACAGCTCATTTTGCACAAGGTGTCAGGCAATTATCTCTAGGGAGCCCAAGGTATCAAACACACTCTAGGGAGCTGTATTTGGCTCTCAGCCTAAAGGTGAACAAACCAGTATGCAGTCTATTTTGAGAAACATAGTGGTGAACACTATTAAGAAAACTATCAGTATCTAATAATGTGCTGGTGGAAATTAGCTCTTCCAGTCCAAAACTTTGGTTAACAGTTTTTCATAAGCAACCAGGAAATTTCTTTGCTTTTTAAAGCCTGATCTAGACTGATGTAGGGCATTGCATTTCAGTGTGGTTTTCAAAGGAAATAAATCTTGTGTAATTGCACTGTGTCCTTCACCCACTGCTTGCATCGTTGTCCCTTGGCCTCTTAAACAAACTAGGCAGAAGAATAGGTATCAAATATAGTAAGTTCTAGTCTGGTGAGGTAATCGAAGACTTCCGGACTATCATCTGAGGGCAGTTACAAATCAGTTCTTTATCAGTGCTGAAAAAATACTGCATGCTTTTTGTCCAGTTATGTCCTTGCTGGCAGTCAGCCAGCAGACACATTATTATAAATCCATTATGGTCTGGATTACAGGGGGAATGTAAGAAACCTGGGGAGGATTAAGGAACACAAGACACATCCATAAAAACTAGGCTTAGTTCTTCTGCTTGAAGACAGCTAGCTTTTAATTGTGGTTGGTAACTACATGCTATTTAAGTAGGTAGGTTAGCTTTCAGAGGACATATTCTCAACAACGGCTCTCAGGAATGAGAAACATACATATTTTTAACAATTTTGGGTTTTAATTAGCATTTTCTGTGGCAGATTTGTCTTCCTTCAGTTTCATATGAAAAGAGGCTTAAGCCAAAAAATGTAAATCAACAGTCATAGAAACATCCATAGGCAGCAAGTCTACTTGTCAGTATTATGAAGCTAATACATTATGACATTAACATTTCACACAGAATGTAAGATCTAAGTTTAAATTTGGAGCTACATGGATTTATAACTTTTTTTTAAACAAAACAGCATTAAGGCTAAAGCCAAAGCAGGAGGTAAGAATGCAGACTGCACTCTCTGTTAAGAATAATTGATCAAAGTTTTAAAACTTTCTGAGCTGTCACCTCCCCAAGCGCACAAAGGTGATAAACCTTGCAGCTACTGAATTCACATATTTAGCCAGTCTATTCACGTTTGTATATTAATACCTCCTACATATTCTTCCTTATGTGTTTGCGAAGTAGCCTCACTGTATCTTTTTTAAAGTTAGATTATCTGTCTGAGGTTTTCCAATGTTTTGAAGTATACAGAAATGTGGCTTCTCTTTGACTAACGTTAGCCATGTTAAAGACTATCCCAGGAAACACCATAGTAGACATATAAGGTATCACCTGTCACCAGAGAAAGCCTCTGGTAAATCCCAGTTAGCAACTGTTCTCTGATATGAAACAGAAAGTTTTATCTTTTTTAGCTTGTGGATTTTTTATAGACTTATTAAGATAACTGTAGATATTTTTATCCAAGTAAATGTTCAGTCACTTAAATCCTTTTGAAGGTCAGAGTCTGTGCATAACAGCAGTAAATTCCTCATGCCAGCCATGCAAGAAAACATCTTTTTTGTCACTTTAGATTTACACACTTTTACTGAATGCTTCTCTGTTATTGAACTAGAGGAGAAAATGTTTCACTACCTCTTTATTGTCTATTCTTTTCTTACCTACCTATTCTAAGCTCCCTATAAATGTGTTACTATTTATAATTCTTTAATGTCTTTTAATCGTCTATTCAGAGCCTTTTCTGACTGAAACTAGAAGAAAAGTAGGTTGTGGTTTATTTTCCTCACAAGATATGACAATTCATTAGTAATTCTCTAGTTTCCTGAAGGTAAATATTTTAAGAACTTTTTCTAAGAAAATCTGGCGGAAGAGTCATGGAAGCCCTTAGGAGACTGAGGTCTTGTTCTGTATTTCTTTCCTCATGGGGCAATATATTCTTCTTTTTTTTTTAGAATGAATTAAACAAATTTAGAAAAACGTTCTGTTCTTTTGAAGCAATTAAGACCTGGGATTTGGATGCAGAAAAAGGTCAAAGTTCAACTCAATTCAACTTTGTGTTACTAGCGCCCATAATACATTTTTGGGAACAGAGGCTTCCAGTCTCCGTTTAGTTATCCAGTAGCTTTCAATGTCATTTTAGTCACTGAAAATGCCACCCCCATTACCTGATATATACTCCTCTAATATTCTAGTGCAGAACAGCTACAAGGTAGTATGACTTAATTAGCTTTATACAGGAGGAAACAAAGCTGCAGTTATTTTTGCTGTGTTATTGTTGTGGGCTTGTAAGCAGTTAACCACAGCATGGCTGACGCATGTGACTTTTTTAAGCTTTGGTATTATGATGGTGTGTTTGAGTTTCAGAAGCACAATATTATTAGCATTTATTTTATCATTTACAAAGAATTTTTTAAAAGAATTTTTTTTCCTTTACAGATCCCAAAATATTGTAGAGCTTAAAAAAAATTTTCCCCAAAGGCAAAGTTTGCTCAGCTTGCATTCTTAATAAACCTATGTTTAATTTAAGTAGGTTTAGCACTATGTAAGCTCCTGGGTGTCCATTGCAAAAAGCTTTTTTTAGATCACTGGTTGATTTTACAGTTAAAAAGTCATGAAAAAGATACCAGATTCTTTCAAGTTATAGCTGCCTTTTTTGTTTTAAAGTGATGTTAAGCACCAAAGATAAGAGGCAATTCCACTAATCTTTTAGCAAGAAATTAGGAATTAAGATGCTTTCCTGTGATGACCATGTAGCACATTTACGGTTTTTGTCTATTGGAGTCTTAAATAAATGTAAATGTCAGCATTTGTTATGTGTGAATGTGATTGTTTTCCCAAAGAATTAACTTCTGCCTAGCATAATCAAGATACTCTGTATTCCTCCAAAAGAATATTATCAAATTTTCTCTTCAAATATGACAGTGTTTTAAATATTCTTCTGACAGGCATTGTTTGAATATATCTTCCACCATGAAAATGACGTAAAAAATGTAAGTAACTCGTATGTTCCTTTTTCAGATTTTATTATGTATGATTCAGTTATTTCTTTCAGTACTCTGCTAAACTAAGGATCCAGGCAGACCATCATAAGTACAGAAGTGAAGGAAGCATTAATAGTTGTTTAAGAGGGAGCAATCCTTTCTTACAGGGGTGATAATTTGGAATGATAATTGCTAAATACCAAGATATGGATTGCTATCTTTCTTGAGAAGCAAAACATTCTAATTCTTAGAACTGGGTTCCTCATCTATCAATATGATAAGGTCTCTGAATCCAGTGAATTCATGTTAATGGAATTTATTGGAGCCTGAGTCATAGCTGAAACTACATGTCAGGTAGCTGAACTGCCTAGAAAGTTCAGAGTTCTCAGGCTTGAGTATAAGTTACAAAAGACTGTCAATTAAGAGAAGAAGGTGAAAATACCTGATGAAACAGATATTGTTAAACATCAATTGACATTTTAAACTCCTGAGATGAGGAGTTTATGCTTATGCATTTAGGTGAATAGAAAGAAAATGTATTTGGTGAAAATACATAAAAATAAAATATCAATAGGACTTTGGATACTTCTTTTAAAAATGTAAATTTGTAGTGCTGAGGTATTTTTTGATATCAACACAAAGATTATATTGTCCATACAATCATCTGTAACATTTCTGCTTCAAATGTTTTCCTAATTATGTTTTCCCTCTGCACCTATCCAAATTTTTTTCTATGGTTCTTATGTTACTGCAATGAATGGGAAAGATCGGGTTTGGGTACATACTGTTTAAGCATTCAGAAAGAGAGAAAGATTGCAGAGGATTTTTGGCAGTTCATCCAGGGAAAGAATCTCTTTATTCAATTAATAAGGTGTCAATATATTTCAATGCTATGTTAGATATATGCACCCAGTTGAAATGGAATCAAAATGTCTGCTTCAAGTTTGTTTGAAAGAAGTTTATGTCGATAATGCACAGTTGACTAAACAGTTATTGAACTTTCTGCACACTACTAGCTGGTGTGCAGTTAGGGCTGGAGTTAAACTCTCCAGCTAATCGATAACACACACCAAAAATATTTTGCTGTTGTTGACATAGCGCATAATCATTTCCAAATGTACTGCTATGTGAAGCTTTTTAATCTAGTATCAAATGATTATAGTACACTGTCAATTTATTGCATAGCATTCTTTTAAGAGGATTGAATTGTAATGCACTATTAATCCCAAATATCATTGAAACAGTAAGTGCAAGTGTCAGAAATGTCAGAGAGAAATAGAAATTAACATTTACGTATCCAATACTAAAAATGAAGGAAGTGCCTGGGTTTTAGCCCACTAGTAATTAAAAATTGATGTTTGTTACTGAAAATCCAGTTCACTAAGAATAAAAGGGTCACTTGATACGACGCTACATGTGTCTACACTTTAAGGACATGCAGGATCTGTAGGCTAGACATAGATTCATATAATGCAAGTAATTTTCCAAGAACTCCAGAAAAAATTGGAAGATGTTTTTGCATTGTACTGCATGTATTTTGAATTCCTTGCTGAGAATCCCAAATCACTGTCTTGCAGGAAAAGTTCTGTCTAAATTATTTTACCCACCTGAGCTGTTTGAATAAATACCTGTAAGCAAAGAAGTGTCAGCTTAATCACCACCATTTATGGTGTAATGAGAGGGAGATCAGTGTTTGGTTAATGATTGCATCTTGTTGGAAAAAAATACTGTTGTGAATTGAATTCACACTTCACAGAATGAGGTGTCTTTATAATGTAATGTGTATCTCTGAAAAGAATTTTTTTAGCTGTTCGGTTTGCTTTCTCTCATTTGCTTTCACTGACTCTTTTCTTATGTGCTTTTTGCACTATTTGCAATATAACTCCATTCCTCAAACTGTTCTCCCTTCCTTTTGAACCTCATTTGCATTAATTTTTCTTAAACAAAAGAGAAACACTTTAATGTCTGCTAAAATATGTCTGCATCAGTGTTTATTCATCTCTCCTAGCAATGGCATTTCCTAGCAATGACAAATTCAGTATCTTGCATCTGCCTGAAAAGAATTTGGTCGCTTAGGGTTCATCAGAGAAACAGCACATATGTTAACTGTTTCAAGGTTGATTTGGCTCTTGCTTGATCACTTGTTAGAACATTCACTGACATCTCTTGCATCTTTGTATTACTTGCTGCTGTGTGATGTGGGACATTCTTAAAACCCAGCACTTTCCTGCATAAGATGAGATGGAAGAGCGTGAAAGGCTTGGAAGCCTGGGAAATTGACTTAAGTTTGAAAAGTATTTACTTTGGACTTTCTGCATGGATAGAATAGCAGTTACTGCAGTTTTGCAAATAAAACACAAAGCAGTAGTGACAATATCCTTTCTTTGTCACTGTGCTGAACTGGAACAGTCTGTACTGTTCTCATCTGCATTATTATTTAAGAAACAAAGGCAGTTTTATTATTTATCTTCTGTTTTATATTCAACCAGTATATAGAAAGAAATAAAAAAGACTCAGCAATTTCAGTTGAGAAATGTCATTAATCAGTATGCATTCAACTGGATAAATATGCTAGGAAATTGGTTCAAATTAAAAGTAAATACATCTGTAATCTATCAATTATCAGAAACATGGGAATGCAAGAAGAACAGACGAGCACTGAGCTTTTCAGCACTTGAAAATGTATTCAAAAGTCTTTCATCTTATGTAATGAAAAATTAAACACTTGTCTGAAGAAAATACTATTTCCATATCCATTATTGTTCTTGACTTGTTTCCTTTTGATCACATTTACTTAATAACTAACTTTCTGTACTCCTTGAGCTATTTCTAAACGCCATTTTATGGGCTAAATGCTGTAAGAGCGGGGCAGTTCCAAAGACTTGTCCAGAAATAGTTCTGCTGCTACTTTTTTCAGTAGACCATGACATTGTATTTTGCCATTATTCACAGGTGGGTAATGATGATAAAACACTTTGTCCTGAGGAAGCACAAAGATTGTACAATATATACTTGTGGCCAGAAGTCACGACCTCTCATTTTTCCTTAGTTCTTCTCAATACTTTGTAGTTTAAACTCTCTGATAGAAATCTATTCAAAATGGAATTATGTTACATCTACAAAATATAGAAATCCAGAAGACACTCACCAAAACGAGCTAAATTGACTATGGCTAGTGTCATTTCCTCAGCTATCTTATAGACTATCTGGTGTTGATTTGTATACAAATAAGACTTCAGTCAACAATTGTTGCTGGGAAAATTACTGCCATTAAACAGCACATGAAAGAAGCAGCAGATGCTCACTATTGTTTCTATCTATCTAATTTCTTGGCACATACAATACTCTGTATGAAATTACTGTTTCAAGCAACTGTACATTTACCAATTTAATTTTGCAATACAATAGTAAATTGCCACAACCCTACAAGCTATTTTATACTGTGTTACAGCTGGTAGAGAGTTTGGAAGTCTTAGTTATAATACAGTTTAGCTAAGGAAAGTAATGGTAAAAAAAATGAAACTCAGAATCATGCTAAATACAATTAAAGAATCTACATTAATTTTCATTCTTTAAGCAAAACATTTTCTTGAAAAAACCCAGAAAATCCACCAAGTATCAGGGTTTTTAACATTCTTATTTGCACAAACATAAGAACTGAGAGTAAAATAAATATTTTCTGAAAAGCTTCCCAAGGTTACGACTATTATTGAAATGGACTCTGCATACTTGAGGATGCTAAGTGCTCTTGACAGTAACACCTTCAGCTCATAACTATGTCCAGATAATGAGTTATATCCTAAAGTTTATTAAAACTTTCAGGACAAGCAGTGTAGATTTTGAACTGATACCTGTATTAGAATCAAAAATCCTTAAAAGGACATACCTGTATCTGCCAATTCCAAATCCATCCTGTTTTTCCCTTCCAGTTATTAATATGACTGCACCAACATTCAGCAATGCACAGGAGTGCAGGATAGGCATATCACTACTGCTGTTATAGATTGGTTTTAAATTATCATGTTGTGCAGATTGAACGTTGATTTGTACCCAAACTACGCAATTAAGAACCCAAAGTTTGCAGCAAACTGAAATTTAAATATGCTAGCAGTTGGTATTGACATGGCAAGTTGAAAGCTTTTACTTTTAAAAGGCTATTTTAATCCAGTTACGAACATTTCAAGAGCCACATTGTCAAAAGATTTTTTTTGTAATACCAGCAGAAATTTTTAACTATTAGCATGCTCAAAGTCTTCTCAGGCAAACACTTTTTAGAAGTATTTATAACTTTAGTAGTATTTTTTGATTGAAGTTACTGTAATTGCTTGTAAAGTATCAGAAACAGGATCTTCCTACTCCTTTCCTTTTTCATTAATCAGAAGGTATAAAAACAGGATTGAATTTCATAAACTAATTTCAAAGTGAAGTCATACTGTGTTTCTTGATGTTAGTAGAAGATTCCAGGAAGAGTTCAGGATCTGCACCAACAGATAAACTGCTGATGTTACTGTCTACTGAGCCTGAAGCAGTCTTAGTTCCCATTTTTCAATCACAGCCAAAATTGTTAGCCTTGCATAAAATAGTTATCAGAAGTAATTAGGGTACCAGAAAGAAACCTGAATGTGTAGCTACAGAAGGGATCGTTTTCTGAAACTCAGTCCTCCTTCTTGAGCCTTTGCCATCAGAGAACTCCGAGGAAAGCTCTTTGAAGCACAATGTTTGCAGTATGATCCTTACTCCTCTGAAGTGGCTGCTCCTGCTACATTTGTGTATTAGCAATGAGATTAAAATTTCTACAGTATTTCAAACTCGCTGAACTCATTTCTTTATTTCAGTTTATTTTTGCTTGGTTTTAGCAACTTTTACTGAACAAAGATGGGAAGCTTGGAAAAAGTGTTTCTACTTAAACAAATACTCCATATATTCTGAAGTGGCGCTGCAGGAGTCTGATCAAATTAATTTTCTATTTTCTCTTTGATTTAGAAGAAGCTGTTTGGATTTTTTATTTTTATAGGGACAAATAACCCTTTCAGCTATTTTATGCACTAAACTATACAAGTAATAAACAAAAAGCAGTGCTTCCACCCAAAGTTAACTGGACTTTTGTTCAAAATTTTATCTTTACAAAAATGTTTACAGTGTTTTCTTTGTGTAAACATTGATGATATTAATTTTAAGATAATGGGTTTGTTTTGGAAGGCTCTAGATTTGGCAGCCCTTGCCACTGAGCATGCACAATTCAAGGACTGGTGGTGGAAAGTCCAAATTGGGAAGTGCTACTATAGGTAAGCCATTGTTCATTTCTTTTGTGGTGAGTGAGTGTGAGTGCAGGACCTGTACTGCTGGGTGTGTTGTGCAATGCTGAACACAGAAATAGCTCAGAAAGTGTTTAGTTGGAGAGTGCTGTGCTTACAGTTAAATCTCCTTTAATGTATAAGGAGACCACTACCTGAGGTGAAGGCATCCATACTGAGTAAATGAATTAGTTGCAATTTTGCCTTTGTTAATGGATTTTAAAGTCATTATTTGAAAAGTCAGTCAGTAAATGCAAAGAGATACTGTTAAAACAGACCATGTAAAATAAATATTACAGTATTAGTTTGAGAAATAACCTGTCAATGAGGGCTTCAGATTGATGAAATAATACAGAATAAAATATTCATGTTAGACTTTTTTTTCCAGAATTACATTGCCCAAGAAGTACCAGTTAAAAATATGCTGAGGCCTCAGGCTGGCACCCTATACGCAAGCATCAAATCAGAGTAGGATAATGAGAAATATTAGCAATTCTTAAAACAACTCTCCACCCTTTCCTTCTTCCTGGGCTTAACTTCACTCCCTATTTTCTCTACCTCCTCCCTCCCCAGGAACACAGGGGGACAGGGAATGGAGGTTGCAGTCAGTTTGTCTTTGCTGCTCCTTCGTCCTCAGGGGAAGGACTCCTCACACTCTTCCCTTGCTCCAGCATGAGTCCCCCACAGGGTCACAAGTCCTGCCAGTAGACCTTCTCCAGTGTGGGCTCATCTCTCCACGGGGCCACAGATCTTGTCAGTAGTCTGTTCTGGCATGGGCATCCTATGGGGTCACAGCCCCCTTCAGGCATCCGCCTGCTCCAGCATGGGTTCCTCCACAGGCTGCAGGTGGATCTCTGCATCCTCATAGTCCTCCATGGGCTGCAGGGGCACAGCTGCCTCACCATGGTCTTCACCATGGGCTGCAGAGGAATTTCTGGAGCACCTCCTCCTGCTCCTTCTGCACTGACCTTGGTATCTGCAGAGCTCTTCTCACAAATTCTTACTCCTCTCTCTGCCTGCCATTGCACTGTTTTTTCCATTTTTCTTAAATGTATTATCCCTGCATGTACATTATTCCTATGCTAATTATGGAGGCACTACCACCATCATGTGTAGGCTCAGCCTTGGCCAGCGGTGGGTCCATCTTGGAGCCTTCTGGCATTGGCTCTGTTGCACATTGGAGACACATCAGCTCAGCTTCTCACAGAAGACATCCCTGTAACCCCCCAGCTACCAAAACCTTCTCATGCAAACTCAATACATAAGCTTAGAGGTCATTCATTATGTTCAGGGTTTTTATGACTCATGTTGTAGAGACTAATGCATCCAAGCAGGTACATGGACTTCCAGGATCCCAAAATACCTTATCTCTCCATTGGCTGTATTTCTTTGTTTTAGCTGGCTTGTTCTGTTTGTGCTTTACATTTCTTCAGCCAGTGTGTGCTCTTTGGCTGAAGGAAACCAAAGGCAATTTGTATATGACAAAGTGTTCTATTTTCTGTTGCTGAAATTGCACAGTCCTCTCAATTTTTAGTTGTGTAGATTTTGTAGATTACTGCAAAACATTTGACTGTAATTATGCAAAATAAATTCCTTTGAGATGAAATAGACTTCTGCAATGTTCATTCACAGTGGAGAGTATTTGTGTGATCTTTGCCATGGGTGAGGAAATTCTGTTCTGAATCAGTTTGGGTAGAGTTGAGACATTAATTGCTCATTTTCTACTGTCTGTTCTAAGAACAGGAGGAAGTCCTGTGAATATGAGTACATCATTATTCACATAGCACCAGAAGGCTGCATGTATAAGAGGGGGCCAAATTTCATGGATTTGTTGTTTTCATAGTTTTGAGTGGTTGTTTTGTTATGTTTATATAACAACTTGTTTTTTGTTAACATGCGCACAAATATGTGGTCTTAAAGGGTGCTCTCAGGCAATTTATGTTTGATTTAGTGTGCACTGCATCATTATTTAATAAGATTAAAAAAAAACAACCTAAAAAAACCCCAACAAACAAGTACTTTCCATATGTATCTGTTCTCTCTTTAGGTTGGGATTATATCGTGAAGCCGAAAAACAATTTAAGTCAGCCCTTAAGCAGCAGGACATGGTTGATACAATCTTGTATTTGGCAAAAGTAAGTCATAGATACATCGTGTTTAAAAGTGTATGATCTCCATGCCTGAGGCAATACATGCTAACAGTTGCAGTGGAAGTAGACAGCTTACAAAATTATTTTAGAGCTCGCAGATTTCACAAACAAGATAAAGAAAAATGTCATGTGTTACTGGATTCTTTGTTCTAAACTCCAGTGAGAATTATGTAGCTAAAAAATTGGAGTTCCAGTATGAAGACCAATGTGATTATATATGGTCTCCTAGGAAACTAATGCAATAAATCTGTAAATAAAGAGCAAAGCTCAAAATCCTAGTTTCACAAGCAAAATCAAAACAAAGTGAGCTTAAAGGAAGCAATCAGAGACCTTGAAACAGGGAATGTTCTGTCAAAATAAAGGCATTAAAAGCTTTAAAAGAACAAGTGGCACGGCTGAGTCTCAGAACTGCTTGTTTACCAGGATACACATTAGATTCTAAACATTTTCTAAGACATTCAAGAAAAGGTGGCCTGTGAGAAACTAAAACTGCGTTTTTCTGCATCGTGTCCTAGAAGGAGATGAAACCAGTTGCTCTTTATCAGTTCCCCTTAAGCCAGCTGTCACAGGCCTGTCCAAAAGTCATCACTGGTAGTGGATAATTCAGATATTCATATGTGCTTTACATTTCTTGAGCAATTTCTGTTTTTTATTTAAATGATCATCACTGCTATCTAGAGACTTGTCTTCAATACTGTGTTTGAAGTTCATTGACCCAGTTAAGCTTAGTAATTTTAAATTCCTGTCTCTACCATGAGTCATTCTGCAAAATACATTGAATCACAAAATGGTTTGGGTTGGAAGGGATGCCAAAGATCATCCAGTTCCACGCCGCCCCGCACCACCATGGACAGGGATGCCTTCCACTAGACCAGGTTGCTCAGGGTCCCATCCAACCTGGCCTTGAACACTGTCAGGGATGGGACATCCAAAACTTCTCTGGGCAACCTGTTCCAGTGCCTCACCACCATTATAGTGAAGAATGTCTTCCTACTATCTAATCTAAACCTACCATCTTTCAGTTCTAAGCCATTCCCCCTTGTCCTGTCACTACATGTCTGTGTAAAATGTCCGAGAGTCTCCAGCTCTCTTGTACGGTCCTGTCATGTACTGGAAGACTGCAGTTAGATGAACAGCATCCTTCTGTTCTCCAGGCTGACTCAACTCTCAGCCTCTCCTCCCAGGAGAGGTGCTCCATCCCTCTAATCACCTTGCTGGCCCTTCTCTGGACTTGCTCCACGAACTACACAGAATTATTAAATTGGCAGAGTAATTGGATTAACAAACAGTGATTCATTACAGAAGATTTGCATCCCCCCACATCAGTACTAGCTCATGCAGGAATTGCATTTGATCTTCCACCTCCCACTCTATAGACCAGCTCACTCAAGTATAAAACATTGCACAGCATGATTTAGTGACTGTCAGTGGACAGGCAATAGAATAAGGCACTGAGATATGGCTCAGTCCAACAGAACTGAAAAAATCAGACTTCAGTTACGCAGCCATTAAAAAATAATAGGATTGCATAAAGTTCTGTGGAAATATACTGATACTATGATACTAGTTAGTTTTGTTTATATTCATTATTGCAACAGCTATCTGGGTTTTTAAAAATATTTTATTGAAAGAGGTATCTCCCTTGAAATGTAATTTACAAAAAGATAAAAGTCCAAAAGAAAAATGAAAAAGTGGGAGTCTTTAAAGAAGTCAGGACCTGCTGAGAAGTTGCAAAGTATTTCATGACCCGGAAGAGCTAGAAATGGGATATTTTTACAAGAGATTAGAGAGAGACCAGAAAGAGAATGGAGCCATTCTGCTTTTAGTATATAAACCATAATTACTATAGCTGTAGTACTCTTAAAGAGCACGTCTCCCCACAGCAACTGCAAGTAGATGGAAATTGCCTCACCTGTTTTTTAATTTCTTTTGCCACTTACCTAGAGAGCAGCTCTACAGTCTGCAGAGATGTTGGACAGTGTGATATCACACTGGATATTGGAATTACATAGTAGACTACTGTGGCTGTGTGGTCTTAGCATCTGTAGTGAGTGCATTTTTGGAGTGAACCTCCAGATAAAGCAGTAGAACAGATTTAAGTCATTATTGCTCAGAAAACATACTTCATAAACAAAGATAAAAGTATTTTAAAAAGAGCAGATCTAGGGGAGTTTCCCACTGTCCATGTTTTGAACTGGATGTGTCATTCATGGTTAATGATGTAATTAGTGCAGTTCTAGTCTGCTAAGCACCGTGCCCTCCAAAACCCTTGCTCTTTTATAGATTTTCACAAGAAGGTATTAGTTTTCTAGCTTGATGCAGGAAATGTGAATGACATTAGCAGAACGAGTGTAAAAAATGCCTGTATTTTTTTCATAACCAACTGGGAATGGCAGTCCCTTTCTTGGAAGACAGTCACAGTTGACAGCTCTTTGACAATTAAGAATGTCATTGAGTGGTCATAGGAAAGAATTCTTTGCAAATGTCTAAAGCAGTGTATGTCTATGGGATTGCAAAAAAACAATGTACAGTTTTGATTGTTGGCAGACCGAAGTCCGTGAAGTTCAAGGTCAAAAGCAGAAATCATGGTTGGAGGTTTCTCAGGTGTTCAGTTAACATTGATCTTTATCTTATATTTCATCACAAAATGTTTGTGTCAGGATACCAGTCACAGATTATTTCCCTTTTTTAGTGGTATCAAATATTAACACTAATTAATATACTATTTCTCCAACAAAATCCTTTCCCACTCAGCGAGAGATAGATAAATCATTCTAGTTTCCCAAAGCATGTGTGCAGGGTTTTTCCCTTTGCTGTAGCTGTGTTTACCATACCCCACAGCAGGAGGGCTTTACAGTGACAGCTTCAGAGGTGGTCCCTATCAGCGCATTGCAATACATTGGATGCCCAGTTCTCACACAATTATTATCCACATTGCACATTTTCATAATTAACACAGAAGCCTTAATAGCAGAGGCAAAACTGCCCTCTTTCCATAGGATTTTATTGTTTGTGACAGGGGAGGTTGGCTGAGCAGTAAGGAAACTTGAAAGTGTTACTGCTCTGTGCAATGCAGTCTTATTTGACTAAGTGAAACATTTTGATATTCCAGCACTATCAACCTGAAAATCTAGTTCTTTAACACAAGTTTTTGAAAATACATTAAACAGGAAAGTATTTAAGGTGATAACTTCACCTTAGTGTCAAAGTATATTATATATGATAATAAATAATAAGATATTTTAATTAGTAACATTCAAATTAATAATTTATAGATGTATGAGGTAAATTTAATTATCTTAAGTAGCCTATTTTATCATCATTACACAGATTTATTCAGTATTCAGTCCATTATTTTCCCAGTATTATTCATCATCTCAGCTAATGGTTTACTACATAAATGGAGGTGTCATCCCTTTTATTTATCTCTCTTGTTAAACAGCAGAACGTGTATAAAAGTCAGACATTTGACATCTATATACACTTTTTATTTGCTTAGGTGTATTTGCGCTTGGATCAGCCTGTAACAGCTTTGAACCTTTTCAAGCAAGGGTTAGATCGATTTCCTGGAGAAGTGACTCTTATTTGTGGAATTGCCAGAATCTACGAGGTATGCACCCACTACCTAGTCCTTACAGTGGCCAAATTTAGCTGCTTGAGCAAGAAAAAAGAGTCAGTAGTTGAATACAACTGTAAGGTCGTCAAAAACCAGCTGTGCTGATTGTCAGTGTCACTCATGCAAGGCAGGTAACTTCCCACAAAGGTACTAAGATAATGTCCGGGGAGCCCTGCAGGCTTATTTGTTTCAATGGTTAATCACACCAGTGAGAGCCCATTTGCCCTTGGCATGCAGAAGCAAGTCCACATTAAGTCAAGTTGTCCAGATGGTTTCCTTGCAGCTGGGGCTAGTTTATATATATTTCATCATACTAAAACTGCTGAAGTCACCAACTAGCAAAATTAAACAGCAAAATAGTTCATTTGTCTGTGTTGTTTTTATTAGCACTATGTGTTACCATTAGTTTCTTAACCCTCTGAGAACAGTTAGAATGTGAATGTTTCTCAGTTAGGAAGTAGATGTTGTATTAAGTAGGATTAGTTTTAAAGCAGTTTCACTTTAGCTTGGTAACCTTGTATTTTGTATTTTAAAGTTGTGTATTTTCATGTCAAACAGTGGACTTAATATTGTTTTTCACTGCAAGTTGGTAATGTGCTATTCCAGAACAAATGTTAAAACCAAAGTAATGAATTTATTTTTTTTGTCTGTATTCGTGCTTGGCATTCTATCCTGTTCTCATCATTCTCATCTAACCCCTAAGCCTTAATCCATTTTCATATTAAATCCTTTTTGTCCTTCAGCAAGGAAGAAAACAGCTGCATAATTTTTGGAAGCTTTTCTTTCTGAATTGTTGAATAGTTTTAAGTATGGGTATTATTTTGCAGAACCATACATAGCATTGCATAACCCTGTAAGGAATTATTAAAGAGCAGCATATACTTGATAGGATCTAGTTTTGCACTGACACCTGAGTGCAGGATTATAGCTTCATTAGCAAAGATTTGTACTGCAACACAGGGCTGCTTTCATTACACAGAGTCACAAGTGGAATATATGTATCAAGCATCTTAATCAGAGTTTTTCTTCTCTGTCACTAACTGTTGACAGTATGAAGAGTTGTAGAGCATTTTAGGTTTAAAAAAACCCCATAATTTTAAAGGGACTGCTTTGTTACTATTTCCTTTAATCACAAGAAGTCCTTTTTTTTTTTTTGGTAGCTAAATACACTGTTGAGGTTATATAAAAGCTTATTCTTTAGTTATGTTGGGAGCACATTGTATCTAAAGCACACAGGTAGAAATTATTCCTGTATAAACACAGAAGCGAGTTTGATCTTTTAATTTTTTTTTCTTGTATGGGGTAGGGTTCTCAGGGCCTTGCACCCCTAAGAAACTGTGTCATTTACAGCAGTGAGTTTACCCTAATTCATCTTCCAAGTAGCACACATTCAAGCTGTATATATGTATTTATATACAATACAGTTCTCGTAACTGGCATATCCTAGGTAGTACAAGTTTTGGTAAATTCATGATTCCTGTTTTCAAAGGCACATAAGAGATCTTCATATGCAATTATATTCTTGTTTGTGTTCAGAGCAATTAATGAATTGATTTAAAAAGCACTGAAAATAAGTCAGACATTGACTGGGGAAGTAAGTCTGTTCTGTGTTACCATACTGGGAAACTGACTGGGAAACAGTTCTGGGTATCACAAGGCATTGTGCAAGAAGGGGGAAGTGTTTATTGCACGTGGTGCTGCTCCAGCATGGGGCCCCCACGGGGTCACAAGTCCTGTCAGTGAGCCTGGTCCAGTGTGGGCTCCTCTCCTCATGGGGCCACAGGTCCTGCCAGGAGCCAGCTCCAGCATGGACTTCCCACAGGTCACAGCCTTCTTTTGAGCATCCGCCTGCTTCAGCATGGGGCTCCTCCACAGGCTGCAGGTGGATCTCTGCTCCCCTGCTGACCTCCACGGGCTGCAGGGGCACAGCTGCCTCACCATGGTCTTTACCACGTGCTGCATGGGAATCTCAGCTCCGGTGCCTGGAGCACCTCCTCCCCCTCCTTCTGCACTGACCTTGGTGTCTGCAGAGTTGTTCCTCTCACACATTCTCACTCCTCTCTTCCTGGCCACAATTACATCTGTGCAATAACATTTTTTTTCCTTCTTGAATATATTATATGTTATCACAGAGATGTTGCTACCTTCTTTGATGAGCTCAGCCTTGGCCAGCAGTGGGTCCATCCTGGAATCGGCTGTCATTGGCTCTGTTGGACATGGAGGAAGCTTTGGCAGCTTCTCACAGAAGCCACCCCTGTAGTTCCCCTTCAACTTCCAAACCCAATACAAAAAGCTGTCTCTTTTTCTAAAAATAAAAATGTAATAAGTCTCTTCGTAGCTGTGCCATAGAGTTAATTGCAGGTACAGCTATTACTAATAAATTAGTAGGCATTCCTCTCGTGGATGTGTGTGTTGCTTGTGAAGATGCCAAACAATGGTGTTGAATGATACGATCAGAGAACTTCAAGAGGATATGTAATTAATCTCAATTAGGTACTGTACAGGCATAGATAAAGTACTCAGTAGATTAACATTTTAATAAGTTCCACATTAAAAATAGGTGATAAACAGTAGAAGTAATTGGAATTTTTGTCCAATTGTATAGGAAATGAACAATATCTCCTCGGCTGCAGAGTACTATAAAGACGTCTTAAAACAAGACAATACTCATGTGGAAGCCATTGCATGCATTGGCAGTAACCATTTTTATTCAGACCAGCCCGAGATAGCTCTGCGGTTCTACAGGTATCTGTACTTACGGAGAGGGAGGGAGGGGGAACAGAATATGTGGGAAGGTAATATAAAGGGTTGATTTTTGTAATGCAGGAAAAAAAATTAATTAGGAGATAGGCATGGGAGGATGAATGAGCATTTGGACAAAGATCACCATAAAATCAGTTTACTAACTTTTGTATCTTCTAATACAGTGATAATTACATCACTACAAACTTGTAATCATTACATGAGGAGTACGTAGAAGTATCAACAAAGATTATCAAAACAGTTACCATTCAACTAATAAACAAGGAAAGTTCTTTCACAGCATGAAGCAGTTTGAAAACAGTAGCTCTTACTCTCAACTTCAGTTGCACACAGAAGGCACAAGGACTTCCTATTTAGCCCTTACTCCACCTAAAGTGAGCAGGAGTTGTGACCACAAAATCACTGACTTTGAACGTGGGCTGGTCTTCCTGTGTGTTTTACTGAAAGCAGTGAAGAGATAGTGTTAAACACTGCTGCTTGATTTTTATTTCAATACAGTCTGTGCAAAGGAGCCTGACACTCTCTCACTAAGAGCAGATTAAGTTAGTAAGAGCATCACATTTCTGTTGGACTTGAGCTCTTCTGTGCTTTATGTTCAGAAACTCAGTCATGCTGCAGACAGCAGCCCTCTTCTTCCCTAGCCCTATAGCATTTCTGTTTTTCCTATAAATATCAATAAACAGAATTTTTATAATACATCTCCATTTTAAATGACACATTAACAATATCAATGTGAATCAAAATCTGAGTTATGCTTGATGTGTAAGATTAATGTAGATTCACATCTAAATGTACTGTTACTAGTTAGATAAGTACTGAAGGACAGAAATCAAGCAAAAAAAATTGAAGTCTTAAAGAGTTTTATAAACTGCAACAAACTGCAGCTTGATTGATGTCGAGGGATTGGAAGGAGGAAACAGATAAAGTCTGCTACATCTCTGTCTTACAGTAAAGTCTGATCATGTGACCCAGTTAAGAAGACAGAAGTTACTAATTTACACAGACCGTTTTGCACAGTTTGGATTCTAATAGAACCCTGCACTGCCCTTCATGAAACTACCAAGTGTAAGACTGTAACACCTGGTTTTTATACCCCCTCAGAATAGGGAGAAAGGAGGAGAGAACTTTGTCTTTTAGAGTAGAACTGCTACTTGACATTAATGAAAAAAATAAATGAAACAAATGTTTTCTTTCAATCTAGACGGCTCCTGCAGATGGGTGTTTATAACTGCCAGCTCTTTAACAATCTGGGCCTCTGTTGCTTCTATGCCCAGCAATATGATATGACACTGTCTTCATTTGAACGGGCACTCTTTTTGGCTGAAAATGAGGAGGAGACAGCAGATGTGTGGTACAACTTGGGACATGTGGCTGTGGTATGAAAAATATTAACAATATTTCTGAATAAATATGATCTATAAAAAATTTTAAAAAAAAACCAACTAGGAAGGAGTAATTTCCTTACTTGGGAATACAAAACCTGATAGTGTACAGGATAAAGTCCAGTACAAATGGAGTGTTTATTTGCACTTCAGTAGGGAAGAAGCAGCAAGAGAAAAAAACCTCTACTTTACAGAATGTGGCTTTCTCCTGCTAAAAGATGCTCACTCCCGACTGTCTTTTAACCTTCTCATCTTTCTAAAAAAATTGCGATGTATACCAGCCCTTGAAGGCTTTGGCTGCAAAACAAGCTAATCTGACCAAAAAAAATGGAATTCAAGATATTTTTCTAGGAACTGTTATTTGTTTTACATGGAGCATTAGAACAAGTCTCTTGTCCTAAAAATACACATTCAACGGCAAGTAGCCAATACTAAAGCACTAAGCAGGCCATAGTTGAGAAGGTATGTTCCTCTGTCTTAGAGGCAGCTACAGAAATATTGTGTAGTTGTGTGATAAACCTTGTTAAATTTCTACACAGGTTTTCTTAAATTCTTGCCCATTTTTGCAAATGTTCTTCAAGAAGTTGTGTTAGATTTCTCTTTAGCTGCATGCCCAGAATAAGTTTGCTGAATTAAGTTTTTGACAGCTTTCTAACATGAGTTGTCTTCAATTGCTGATAATGATTTGAGTCAGAAACACAACTGTTTGTCTTGCTTGTACTGCAACTAGGATAAACACATTAATTTATACTGCCTAAAACATAGAAATTTGAACTGTTGTGCCTGTATTTTTCAGCATTTGTCACTTTTGATGTTTAACCTGATGCTGTGTCAGTGTCAGTCATAACGCTACAGTAGTAGTAGTCAGCTGCTCCATCTGAGAAGTGAGTCTCCCTTAAGTTAAATATGTGTAGAGACAGAGAGGCAAGATGACTTCCTCTCTGGAGACATCTCAGTTTTTCTTACCCTGCTATAGACAGTAGCAGATAGCGTAATCTTTAGATGACACTTTAATCGTCTAAAAGTTAAATTAGATGAAGTGAGTATCACTTGGAGCATGGAAGTTTGTGCTGGAGAGAAATGATTCTGTCTAGAGAAAGAATAAGGAAAAAATGAGAGGATCTGGAAAGAAGGCACATATGTTTCTGATCAGTGTGTTTTTATTGTAATTTGCATGCCATCTTAGTACTTACAGGTGAAAAGATACTCCAGAAAACAGATGCATGTTGTTTCCAATCTTTTCACAAATGAAAATGCAGTCTTACTTTTAGGGCATAGGAGACCTGAATCTGGCTTACCAGTGTTTCAAGCTAACATTAGTCAACAATAACGATTATGCAGAAGCTTACAACAACTTGGCTGTGCTGGAAATGCGGAAAGGTCACACTGAACAGGTCAGTGCTGAATCTCAGCCTAACAGAATGCTTCATTTAGCCCTTTTGTATTTAACAAACGTCATTTCTCTGAGGTGGAGGCAGCATATGAATGTCTAACTGTTACAGGCAGAAAACATGAGTAACTATTATACATGTTTCAGTGCAAGCTTCATATGGTCATGCCATCTCCCATTAAACTGCTCATTCGTAGGCATATCCACATGAATCATTAAAGACAAGCAAGGTTTACAATAGCTTTGCAGTTGTTGAGATTTTTTTTTTTTAATTGATACCCAAAGCAAACCCCATGACTTTGTAATCATCACTTAAATGACAACTTTGACTGTATATTCAGTTTATTAATGTACATAACATACTTTTGTTGGGTGGCAGAAGAGAGCCATCAGATTAGCTCTTGAAAGCTGGGGTTTTTTTAGCAAGGAGATTGCTTTAAATTTTTGTCACTGTACTAGTTTGAAAGCAAACCAGTGAGAGACTCGAAATCAGAACTACAATTTTATGGGAAAATTAGAAATAAATGCAGTAGTACAAAAACACTGACAGAGCCAGGATATGACCTGACACCCTGTCGGGCAGGGTGGCGGTAGCAGTCTGATTAAATGGTGGCTGCAGTCCTCCTGAAGTGATAGATGAGGTTCTGTTGAAGCAGTGATCCTGTAGAAGGGTCTGGTCTTCCTCTGACGGTCCAGTGGTGATTATGTAGCTCTTGTCCTCTGGGAATCCAGTAGGGAAGGGCTGCCTGTGGTGGTCCAAACCACAGATTACGTCCAGGTAGGAATGCTCGGTTCCTCTCCCTGCGTGGAGCATCTCACAACGGGATGATGTAATTTTAGGAGTCATTCAGTGAGGCTGGGTGGCCCATGAGCAGAAGATATCCCCTGGAGGGAGTTATCAGGCATGTGTCAGGGAAGAGATAAAGAACCCTGCCCCTCCTGGTTTCAATAGATGGTGATAGAATATGTACTTTTGGTTACAACTTACATTGTAACCTAAGACAGTCACAAAGCAGCAGGCTCTTGATAAATACTTTCGCGTCAGTAAGCTTGGTGGTTCATCTTACCTAATGTGAGTATACTAAGCTGTATTGTGCTTAGGTGTATAATTGACATGCATGGTGGATTTAATGTAACCATTTTTATACATATGCAGGGAACATGAATGTGTTTTTCGGACAGTTTGAACTGTTGTGGGCTTGTTTTAAACCTCATGAGAGGGAGCTAATTTGATGGATTCATATATACCTCACAGAGCTACAATAAATTATAAAGACTTGTAAATACCTTCTTAAAGAGCAAATTCTCTTAGAGAGAATTTAACTTTATTCAGATAACCTAGCAATTACCATGGAAACACTGAAACTAACCCAGGACTGGATGTTTCCAGTGACAAATAAACTTTGGGTTTAGTTTCAGTTTCATAAGCAGTAAGTTTATAGACATTTAATTCCCTAGTGGAGCCTACCTACCACTGCAGAGTCTTTCCATTAGAATAGCTTTCTGTCCACTTCAGTTTTTAGCTTAAAATTTTCAGTTTTCTTCCCGTATCACATGTATAATTAAAAATTGGGATCATCTTGGCAATAAAATTATGCACAGAAGAATTAAAAAGGGATGATATTTTGATTATCTTGGATCTTATTTCACAATGTTCTTTTGTAAGTACTGTTGCACATACTCAGATTTTTCAGATGTAGGGAGTTTTAATAAGTTCCTAGCTCAGTCTTACCACAGTTTGCAGTTACTTTTGTTTTTAAAAGTTTTGGAGTTTTCCCCTTTAAGTTCTCCATTTTTTAGTAAAGTCTTTCACAAGTGGGCCTTAATTTTGTATTGGATTTACAGCATACACTCTGATACTTAGTTTGTTTTACTTTTTTATGCCTCTTATTTTGCTAGTGAGAAAAAAACCCCTGATTTTATTAAAATGTTTGACTGTGAAAGCTGTCATTTATATGATAAAATGTATGGTTTCAGGGATGCTTAAGACAGAGCTGTCAGAGACAACAGATAAATACAACAGGGTGTTCTCTAAATAATTTGGGGTTTATTTAATACACTTGATATATTCTCTTCAGTGTTTAAAATTGAATTGCTTAATTGAGTATGTCCCTATAATTTTTTTTATGACTCAACCAAAAGTCTTTACTCATTTCAATGCTATTTGCCTGTGTTATGCCTTCACTATTGATGTAACCTTGTTGAAAATGGCTTTCTTAGTAAAGACTTAATAAAGAAAACATACAATGATTTCTTTCAAGACTATGAATATTGCATTAGATTCTTGTTAGTCTCCCTTCCAGATCTCACTGTATTGTTTTTTTATTTCTCTGCATAGGCAAGAGCTTTGCTGCAGACTGCTTCATCTTTAGCACCTCACATGTATGAGCCCCATTTCAATGTCGCCATACTCTCAGAGAAGGTAATGCATTATCCTGTTCTGGTAATCTAAAAATTGAGCCTTGGTGAGGCAGGTGGTTTTTTATTGTTATTACTGAGAATTCCAGATAGATAAGACAAAAGAATACAGAGTGCATAAACTCAAGGAAAATGCTAAATTACATTTTCATTTTAATTCCTAGAAGTGTGTCAAAGGAGCCATTCCAGTGTTTGCTTTTGAGAATAAATGAGGCCAACTGGCTATGAAGTAACTTTATAATTGTCCAAATGCCTAGAAGATGAACAATTTGTTAACAATTCCATCTACAGTCTTTACAATCATAAGCTTTTTCAGAATGTGAAGTGAAATAATATCATATGATTAATCAGTAATGATAGAAAGAAAATAATTTACTGATATTGTCTTACTGATCTCAATAGGAAAGTCTGTTATTCAGCTTTATAACCTTTGCATTTTTTGTGTTAATAATTTTTTTCATCCAGAGTGTCTAAGACACTGTTTTAACAGTGTCCAAAATTTCTGTTAATAAGAGAAACTTGTACAAGTCCTTATGTTTTTCACAAGAAAAAAATTGCTCCTTTGCTTGTGCCTACACCTTCATGATTCTGTTATGATTCTGTGTTGTGTGGGCAGCTCCACTCCTACAGATACTGAAGTACATGCATCAAGAAGAGAATAACCCATTAATTTGTAACATATCCTCTCCATTGTGAAACACAAGAGGGTGTTGAATAATTGCATTTTTTACTTAATGATTAGGGAGTAAATCCTACTCTGCAAATGTCTTGTTACGTAGATTTTGCACAAAGATCCCTCATAGGTTATGGGAGAAGACAGACGGCCACATCAGCCAGGTGTTGGTTCAGTGGGGTAATGCAATCCTTCCATTTAGCGTAAGGCCATGGTTTACAGAACCTGACTTCTCTGGCCAGGACCTTGGATTCTTCTCCTTCAGAGAATTCTTGCTGTGTTGAGTGATGCATAGGCAAAAAAGGCCTCCTGACTGTCCATAATTCCTTCCTTTCCATTCAGGAGTTATCACTCCTAGATGCTTTCCCAAACACTTGAATTCTTTTTTGCTGAACCCACTTTCTGAGATGCTTTCCTTGTAATCCTTAAAAAAAAGGATGGCTATTTAGGAAAACAATGAAGTTCCCTAAGTAGGAAACAATTCCTTCTAAAAGCAACAGAGGAGCACCATTAGTTCTCCAACGCTGTTGTGCATCTCTGTGGGGAGGCAGGAAATCACATGGAGTTGTGTTTTTTACAGAGGCCTGATGGGTTGTGTTTTGCTTGTATTTTCAATAGAGCTTCTATGGAGTTTAAAAGCAAAACTTCTATTTTTTATTCCTTCTTACTTCAAGCACTGGGCATGGTGTGTACCTTGTCCATTCTCCAAGAAGTCGCGTGAAATAGAATATGTTAAGTTGATGTCTTGAAGCATCCCTCCTATTAAAATCACATTTCTGTCTTTTTCTTCTCATCTCTCGATGTACGTGCGACATAATCCTGAGTCCAAATGTCTTTATATTGACTCTGTTCACTCTTAGGACCAGCTGTGTTTAAAATTTGTGAGCATCAGAAATGTACTGCACAGAATGCAAAGAATACACAATGCAAACACTGCAGTGCTTGGATTTTCAAAATTAGTTTGTGTGTTTCTTACAGGTTGGAGATCTTCAGAGAAGTTACACAGCGGCTCAGAAGTCTGAAGAAGCATTTCCAGGCCATGTTGATACACAGCAGCTCATCAAACAGTTAAAAGAGCACTTTGCTATGCTCTGATGAGCATATGAGCATATTTTTAATTATGTAAGAAATTAGCCAGAGCAAACGTCCCATACAGCATTTTGAGAACACCAGCTCAAAGTAGATGAAATATACTTAATGCATTCCTGTGGCAAAGCTTGCATTACTTTGAGTAGCAGGAAAAGATTGAGTTTCAATTTCTTGTTGTCTTAAAAGAGAACACTTATTCAAATGCAGCTAGAACACTTTGCAACTATGTACACAAGAGATCACAGGAAAGGGTTTTTTTCTGACTTTTATGCAGAAAAAAAACGGTTTTAAACATTCCCATGTGAAAATCTGTTAAGTAACAGAGTAAAAATACTTCCTAACTGATCTTTAAACTTGGCATTGGGTAGTATACTTTCTTAATGAATGTTAGGTTTTAAAATTAAAATACTTTAAAAGAATTTTAAATACATATGTAAAGCAAAAGTTCTTATATTCCTTGTTATACTGTATGAGTTAAATAAATTCAGTTTGCATGGTTGGTCTCATTTGTTTATGTAAGTTAAATTACATCCTCATTGCCACGAAAATCCAGGTTGGTGGTCTTAACATTTTGAAAGACTCCACAGAACTGCTACAAAATCGCATAAATGCATGTGTTCCTCTCTACCCAGGAGGGACTTTATTCTGGATCTCAATGAGGGAGAAGGGTATTCAGAAGCTTGCAGATTTAAGATCTAATGGTTGAGAGCAAGGCATTGACGGGGTGATTACATGTGCTACCACATAAACACTGATGCTAAATAAATATTTGGTTCAATCTAACTACAAGAATACTACTGCTAACAACAAATGAAGACTTTCTGTCATACTTTGTGTTTTAGCTAAAAGGAATAAATTTGCATGAATTCCAAACCTGACCTTTTTAAAAGACCTTTAAGAAATGTGGGATGTTAAGGCAATCTGAAATGGCACATCCTGAAACAGACCTTTGAAATCTTTTCTTGATTCTCTGATATATTAAGGGAATGTCTTAGCTTAAGGAGCAATCCTAAACATGCTTATGAATCTTATGTCTTTTTTTTTTTGCTATTTGTTACTTCTCCACCCTCGTCTTTGACTGTTGTAGCTGGTGCAGGTGGATGCTGGGGAGCTTAGAGAAGTGTGCCCACAGGTTCCCCCACAGAGCATTCTGTAGGTGACAGAAACACTCACTAATTGCTGTCACATGGTGTGAAGTACAAAAGCATAATTGGCTGAATAGATGCAGCATCTTTTATGGAGTCTTATTATGTCCATTTTCATTTTATATTATTGGAAATTCATCACAAACTATTTAAAAGGGAATCTTAGTTACCAGTAAGTCTCATTAGTTAAGATTTTTCTTGCTGCCAAAAAGCAAGAATTTAGAGGGAATTTTCATCCTTTGATCTGCTGTATTCATGTCTTTCCAGCTGTCATTACTAAACTTAGAAAGGTACCAGAAAAGAAAATTGTCTTAGCAGTTTAAACACAAGTGTTGAGAATTTTTGAATGTCATATTATTAACTCGAAGTAATTTTCAAATTGCATAGTAAATAAGCCTATTTCTGTATGAACTGGAGCAGAAATGAGTAATACAACTTCAGTTTTTAATCCAGTGTGGCAGCTTGATAGTTCCTCATAGGTGCTTATAAGATGCTACTTACTGCTTTCATTGCTCAGGTTAATGATCTGAGTAACTCTTTTTCTTCTAGCAAACAGTGCCCCATAGAACATGGATCCAACTTTATTATTCTTTAACTATTGGGGAATGTATGAAGATTGAAAGGGAAAAGGATTATGTATCTTAAGGAATCCTTCACACAGTATGCTTGTGCAAAGTAGATATTAAACGAACCTCACCTTTCCCCTCCCCTCCCCCCGAAATATACAAAGTTCTAGACAAGGATTAAAACCTTTTGAGCTCCCTACACTGCGGCATCTGCAAGCCATTCCAAATTTATCTTACGTGGTGTATTTCGATTGCCCCAAAAGGCAGCAGCAATTTCCTTTGTTGATCTTTCACGCCCCAAAGCAAGGGCCTGACAGAATTATTTTTCACAATTAGCACTGCACAAATGAAATCAAATGTGGTAATGAGTACAGCAGCACGGTTCAACAACAGATGAATCAGCAGGCTGTGAATCCTGGAGGAATCTTTCGATTTCATTGTATGTGAATTCGGTGTGAGCTGCAGCAAACAGCTGAATTGGCAGCCCCTGGGGCAAAGCGCCTTCAGTTAATTGGGGGCGACACCACACAACACAAAGCATCGGAGCCGCGTTCATCCCTGCGGCAGGACCGTGTTGGAGCGCTGCGACCTTAGTGTTGCAAGCAGCATTGTCTGTAACACAGAAATCATTTTTCCTCTAACCTGTAGCACAGCTCCATGTATGTCTGGCCAGCATTTACAAAGCCTCTTCAGAGTAGAGAATAAAATACAATTTAAAAAAACCACGAGTTTTTAATCTACAGTGCTGATAGGTCCACAACAAAGCTGCCTGGAAGGAAGTTTAAAGCAGATGTCTAGGGGGTCTTGAAGTTTCTGTGTCCCTGCAGGAAAGGTCTGTACAGTTTATGGCTGTTGCCATCAGTTTCATCCTTCTTCTTGACCATCCTTCTTGCTGGGGTCTTTCTAATGGATGAATCCAATTAAAAGGTGATAATGTAGGGTTAGGTTATTAAAGGAATTTGATTCTTCTGCTAGATGTTATAGCCACAGATCTTGTAGCCATAAATCTGTGACTGAAATTAATCACAATTTAGACTTAAGGGTTCTGGGTAATTTTGGCTGCAAAAAGCAGCTTCAGAAGTTGGACAGGACAGAGACAGTTTGCCATTAGGTGCCAGTTCAGTTGGTGTATGACTGGATAATGATATTGCTGCTGGTGGTGGGTTTTCTCTTTGATTGCTTCCTGTCTTTGTAGGCTACAGGGCGAGATTTTTGAGTCATTCAGTCTGATCTCTGGTATGTCATAGGTCAAGCTTCTTAAGCCAGGAGCTCCTTTTAATGAACTCTTTTTGTACTTCAGTAGCAATTACCTGCTGGAGCAGCAGCATGTTTTGGTACAAAAAAGCTTCAGCATTTTGTGAAAGATTTTGTATTTAGCCACTCTCACTACCTACCATACGTTTGGGCTCTTTCTGATGGATACTTTCAAGCTTACTCATGTCCTTCCATGCTTAGCGCACCCTCAACCTGTGGGTACTCAGAGTGGGCCACAGATTAATACTGTACTGCTATCCCACCATCACAGGGAACAGGAGAGCAGATGGCAAAGGTAGAATGCAAATGCCCCTTTGTCTGCAAATAAAAACAAAAACCTATGTTTCTCTTTGTGCATTTGAAGATGAATAAAGCAAAAGTTAAGAGAATTTGATACTCAAGTAATTTACAGACTTGTATCTTCAGTCACTCTCCAGTAGCATTTGAATTCCTGTGCTGGTAAGATGGTGTTACTAGTTTCTTGGAATTGCATAGTTTTTAGAGTTAGAGTGCTCAGAAGCTGCAAATACTCAGAAGTATCTGTAGCAGGTTATATCTGGAAGATATGCCACAAAAGCAATTTTTGTTGCAAAATTATCAAGTACACATACCCTGAATTACGCTGAGTAACTGAAGGATCTGTACAAGTACTATATGTACTTTTTTTCTGTTGATTACTTACAGCAATTGCTTAGTGCACAGCCTTCTCTTTGTGTTTGGTTTACTAAAAGGTCATAAAGATTTAGTTGAAAAAGATTTCCTATTTAGAAACTAAATCTGAATAAAATACATGAAAAAAAATCAAGTCAATGAGTTCATTGTAAAAAACTCTTCCCAACACATAGTGCATTATGTTAATTGTGTATAAGAATGTATCAGCCCATACAAATGTGGGGGTTTTCTCCCATTTCCTGCTTGCTTTTTGACAGGTATTTCCAGTGAAACCAATTATAGTGTGACAAAGGTAAGTCTTGAAGTCATTAGAAATGAGACACAAGAAGAAACAGCAGGATGCAAACCTTGCTCAGCACTATGGAAAGGGCAAAGTCATTAAGTGCCAGGAAGCTTGGTTCCAGCAAGTAGACCACCCCAACAGTTTAATCTCATTTTCAGCTTATTCAGTTTACATACCCGTAAAGAAATTGCCAAGATTCTACATTTTAGCTTTGGTTTCACTTTATACTACTATCAGTTCCATATTTTTCTAAGTCTATATGCTTTAATAATGCCAAGCACCTTTAAAGCTATTACACATGTTAACTAATTATCCTTTCCAGCAATAAATATAGATCATGCTAACCAAGGGTCATCCATCAAGAGACTGGACTAATTGTACATGAGACACCCAAAAGCCAATTTAGAAACAGCCCTGGACTATTTTTATTCCTGTGAATTGCCATAAGCTAACAGTTCAGGGTTCAGATAAAAACACAGTGTTCTAAAGTATATGGTCACTGACTCTTTTGAATCGGTAGAACAAAAACAGATGTACATATCTGTCCAAGTTTTCTAGGATGTAATTGTTAGTTCTTGCAGAGATACTGATGCAGGAGGCACAGTAGAAAAACTTTGAAAGCCCCTGACTTCTGCCTGCAGTCCTGCATTGCCTGATGGATAGGTTTAACATGTTGCCATTACTAAGCATTCATTTATTAAGGTATTACATGGTAGCTACTTAATGAATGTGAGATTTGAAATTCAATATAAATCCTGGGAAGGTAGGCCAATAAGCAAAATGACCACATAAACCAAAAATCTCTGCAGTATGTACATGGCTATCATTATTGCATATGTGGAAGACATCCACAAATAACCTGTGTCTTTAAGTCAGAAGTAACTGTAGACAGTGAAGGAAATAATTCTCCAAGGGTGTGCCAGAGCTCACAGTCTTCTGAGTCCTGAATTATGATTTCTCAGAGCAGAGCTCCAGCAACACACAGCAACCAAAAACAACCACCCCAACCTTGGCTCCTCCTAGGGCTAGATTTATAGGTCTTGTGCCCGCCCTGCAGCTACAGCTGTTTGTAGGAGGTTAATGAGCACTTTAGGTTGAGGGGGCCCCAATTGGATTCAGGTGTAGAATCCTGGTCTTGAGTGAGAGTTTGGCTAGTGCACACCATCAGGGTTTAAATACATATTGCTACACAAGGGTACCTTAGACCCCAGTCTACCAGGACACTGGGAAGGGTGGGTGGAATGGGAGATCCTGTTTTGCAGGGGTATGTGTATATTAGCAAAAAATAATTAATATAATAGTAAATAAACATAATGTGGCTACTTATAAATGACTGATATACTTTACACTTCTCAGCCACACCCCAATAGTCTTTATAATCTTTATTAGCCAATGTGTATGTGTTTATCAAACACTAACTTTTAAGCAATTACAATTGAAGTTCACAAATTATCAAGCCACTGGCATTATGTGACAAGTCTCATATGGTCCACCAGAATACAACATCATCTGTAAGGAAAAAGTTAAGACATACTCAGCCATCTCAGAAAGTGACTCTAATTAAGCTGGAGCTTCAGATGCTCCAATGCCTTTAAAATGAAAAAACCACCACGACCAGAATAGACACATTTCCAGTTAGATCAAAACTTAAAGTACTTGAAAAAAAAAAGCCTAAGTAATGACAGATATTTGATTCTGAAGGGAAAAGAGAGTTCTTTCCTGAGGTAGCCTATGGCTCACGTCACATCATCACCTGTAACTTCATATCATGTTATCTTGGTGACCACTACTGTGCTGCAACATAAGCCAATGACACATTGTAAAGTAACAGAAGTTGTAAGCAAAATCCCTTCAGGATAAATATCTGTCATTCCTGGGAAAACAAGGTAATTCAGGCACAAATCTCTTGAATGAGAAAGATGAAGAGAAAGCTGGAAAAGTGTTATTTGGATTGGAAACAATATTTTCTTGTAAAAGGCACCTTTGGATCTCTTGGAGTTTCTCCCATAGCAACATAGACAACTTTGTGAAGATTAGGTTCTGTTGCAGCTCACTATCATTTATAACAATGTGCAAACAGACAAACTTTACCTGTACAGGTCTGTTCAAGCACCCCGAGGAAAAACAAACACCCTTGTTACATGGGACTCTAAGATGTCCATACTAGAAATAAATTCTCCTTTCTCTTCTGGAAGTCCCACTTTAGCTCAGGTTTAGAGCAGCACAGCAAGTAGTTTGACAGGCTTCCAATAGTTTATGGTTTACCACAAATCTATTAGTCTTTAATGGATCCACAGAGTGCCATGCTCCTGGGAGCAGTGCCATCCTTGTGTTTGTGACCATGGACATTTGAAAGTCAGTGCTAGACATGGTCCAAACATTTTTCTGCCCCTTCAGGAATTCATATCACCAGACATGGTGAGTGTAACAAATCTGTTATAGCAACAGCAAAGGAGCTAAATACAAGATGAGGGCTTCTTTCATGCTCTTTTTTCCACTCATATCCATAGCAGGTAGTCAGTGGTGTGCTTCCCATCAGTTGATTATACCTGTATAGTAGAACAATTTTTTTAATCAATCCTGATTTCAGGGGTTTGTACCAATGTTTTCATCTCTACTTAGATGATGAAACTGCTTACAGCAGAGAAACCGTAGATATAGTAGCCCCTCACAGCTGATGAGAAATGAGAGCACACTCAGGCTGAGTGCATCTCACCAGGCAGGGAGAAGTCAACCACCCTATGGTGCTCCCAGCTGCAGTCAGAGCTGCTCTCTCACATGGATAAGCTTCAAGGCAGATTTTGATTAAGCTTAAAGTAGCTAAAGGTACACTTGATAAAACCTCAACAGACAGCCCAGGACTTTGTTTTAAGGCTTGTCTTACCCTTGAAATAAAGTTGTTAAGAAGATGTAGGTGCCCCAAGGTTTTGCATATCTCCCAGAGGCTTGGAGGCTGCCACTTCTCTTGGCTGGCACAGTGCTGCCACTGAGGAAAGGAAAGAGGGCTGTCCCCCTCTCCTGGGAGATACAGCCCAGCTGTGTGGCTGCACCAGGCTGACACGTGAGAGACAGCTAATGTAAGAAATTCCTTCAGTTTCTGGAATAATACTTGCAAAATCTGAGTTTTCTTTAAAAGTGAGCTGAAAATGGGAATCATTCTGGTCCCTGTGAAACCCGTCCCTGGACCAGACACTTGATCTGAGATGCCAAGTAACCTGGGAATTGCTAATGAATGGTAAGTGTGGTTTCTCCTCTTTTTTCAGATTTTATGACCTAGTTTCATCTTTTCTCTTAGGATGTGTTCATCCTGCCTTGCTGCACTTGCATTCTCCGTGACTTCATGTTCTGTTTTCAGGCAGTTTGGTCTATATGACTCCAAAATATTCCTTTCCTCTTCCAGCTGCTGAATGTGTAAGCCTGGCTTTTCCCAAAGAAATGCACTCCTCAGACAGGCTTCATCTCCATCCGCTCAAGCTGTCACCATGCCAGGGACAGCTTTGCAGCACAGCTACCACTAACTCTGGAAGTTGTTCAGATTTGCCATTTACTTGAAGAGAAATAAGAACAGTCCATTTTGTCTGGGCTTGTCATTTGGAGGCTTTGGGTTTGTCCTGTGGATACATTTGGAAAGCAAATTAAATTAAATTTAATTGATCATGTTGGCTAACAGGAATTTCATCCTTTTTCAGCCTGATAACCTGTATTTAATCTGATGTCCTTTTCAGGTATTCTGAAGGTTGAGAAGACCACAGTTGTAGACATGAGCAGTATTTACTTTTATCTGTCTCAAGTGTCTCCTGCTCTGACACACTGGAAACTCCAGAACAGTGAAAATGTCTGCACTTTCTAAAATTTATGGTGAGGATAGAGATTGCTTAGAGTAATTTTCCCTGAGTCCACAGCAGCCCTGGCAAATCATCCCTGCTAAGCATTGGACATGTGATCTGGACACCTTCCAGCCCCATCTCCTCCACAGTGCATGTTCACTGCAGCAGAGCAGCTGCCCAGCCAGGGAGCCCCCACAACCTGCACGGGCTCTGGAGGCCGGCGCTTCAGTGTGTCGTTCAGATTGACAGCCATGGGATAATATTTCCCACAAGTCATGTTGGGATATGTGACTTACCCAGGGTTTCCCAGGCTTCTTCCATATCTGGTGAGGCCACAGCATCCATTCCCCTTTCTGTTTGACAGCTCCCATGTCTCCTTACATTGTGGCATATTGTCTCTGTGATTTTACCCTTTTCATCACTCTACTCCCTAGTGTTGGACTGTCCAAAAGGAACGGGAGCTGAAACATTGGTACAGGGTGGATTTAAGCGCAGCAGCTTTCGAACACGCTGACAAGATGGGAAACAGGGCTTGTGTGAGCTATGGGACACAATCAGAGCCACTGAGCCATGGGGGAGGAACGTTCGTCCAAACTGCCTGATGCTTCTCAAGAGGCAGCACAAGTATAACTGTGGGGACACCTGAACCTCAAAGAGCTGCATGAGGCTCCCCTAACAAGTTTTAGTTACATTTAATAAAGAACATCAGGGAGCAATCACATGTTGGGATCACAAAACTTGGTCTAGTCATTAGAAGAGAGACCTGGAAATGGGAGGACCGACATCCCAGGCCCAGCTGGTGCTCCCAGCTTCAGCAAATTGTGCTTTTCAGTGTCTCTGTTTCCATATGCGTAAAATAAGGCTAATGGAATTGTTGCTGCTATTGTAATTATTATAAATGAATGCATTTTTTGTCAGCTGACCCCATTTTCCAATGCTTGCACCCAGTGATCACTGAGGTTTTCCCATGGATAGTCCTCCCAAGCAACAGGGAGAGGCAGTGTGCAGGGGGATGACAGGACAGAATTCTTAAAGGATTTTGTCTTTGATTTCCCTCAGTAACACTCACAAGCACTGAGAATAAAATCTGTGCATGAAGCTGGAGTGCTGCAGGCACACTGGGCTCACAGAGCTTCTCCTCCTCTTGGACAAAGGCAACATCTTCCCTTGCCTGCCGTCACCTCCCATTAATGTCAGGAAAGTTCACTTGCTGCAGCTTTTGGAAGTGCAAAGCTAATATGCTTGTGAGGAGGGAAATGAGGCCATTTATTTGTCTAACAAGATAATGCTAACACCACAAATGGCAAGTCGGGGTTCAGAAAATAGCATTTATTTTTGAATCATGCAGGAGGTCCTCTTCATTTTATTTATTCACAGGGCCTGAATCAACAGCTGCCCAGACAAAGATATTTAGCAAGAGCAAACACAAAGGAGGTTGTTCACCCTGGGCTCCAGATACAAATAGAGAAGAAAGAAGAAAATGTCAAATCTGCATAAACCCTGTATGGCTCCCTGGTGGGTATAAAAATACCTCTTTTGAATACCATCTTGTAATTCCAAAAAGTTGAGGTAACCTTTTCTTATTTTCAGCAAATATTTCCCTTCTAATCTTAATGTCATGTTTCACTTGCTAAAATTACAATCAAATCCCAAACCCATACCTCATTCTGTTGTTCAGATCTTACATCCATTCTATTTATTAAAAAAAAACATAAATGTTTTCTTGCCATATCCTTATTATGAAACACAGGAATTGCATCCTTTTTCAGCCTGATACCCTGTATTTAATCTGATGCCCTTTTCCTGTGTTCTGGAGATTCAGAAGACTACAGCTGTAGACATGAGCTGTGAAAATGTGAAGTGCAGGGTGGCAAAATAATTGCTGGTGGAGTCAGAAAACTTCTGATTATAAATGACGAATCCTGATAAAGTAAATAAGATTGTTGCTAGAAAATGAGAAACAAATATAGGAAAAGAGCATACTGCCCCAGAGGCAAAATGTGCTGCCTAGGTAACTTCTGCTTTCATAGGGATACAAGGCTTTGTAAACACACAAAATAGTTTTGTGTCAAAGAAATTATTCATATGGCCATTACTTGGCATAGATTTCTTCTCTTCATGCTCTTCCACAAACACACAGAGACTAGAGCTGGCTGTTCACCAGATTATGAAGAATATTACAATATTCATTGAATCTTCAGAGAACTTAGGCTGGAGCTCAGGGAGAAAAAGAGAGTGTACTACCTCTGGAAGGAGAGGCAGGTAACCTGAGGGGGCCTATAAGGTTATTGTGAGGTCATTGGGGAGAAAATTAGAAGGGCCAAAGCCAAACCGGAACTTAATTTGGCCACTTCTGTTAAAGACAAAAAAAAGAAAAGAAATCTCTAAATACATTGGCAGCAAAAAAGTGGCCAAGAAGATTCTCCATTCTTTGCTGGATGCAGGGGATAGCATAGTGTCAGGGGATGAGGAAAAGGCTGAGGTACTTAATGCCTTCTTTGCTTCAGTCTTTAATACAAACCCGGCTGTCCTCAGGATGCCCTGCTGGAAGTTAATGAAGGGGAGTTGGGTGAAGCCCCCATAATCCAGGAGGAAGTGGTCTGTGACCTGCTATGCTAATTAGACATCCACAAGTCTATGGGCGCAGTCAGGATGCAACCTAGAGGAGTGAGGGAGCTGGCAAAAGAGCTTGCCAAGCCACTTTCAATCATTTAGCAGTAGTCCTGGTGAAAAAAATAAAACAACTGTGAGAAGGCCCAGTTGACTGGAAGTTGGCAAATGTGATGCCCATCTTTAAGAAGGGTGGAAGGAGGCTCTGGGGAACTACAAGCCTGTCAGCCTGTGCCAGGGAAGGTTATGGAGCAGATCATCTTGAGTGCCATCACAAAGGTATGTGCAGGACTATCAAGGGATCAGGTCCAGCCAGCATGGGTTTATGAAAGGCAGGTCCTGCTTGACCAGCCTGATCTCCTTCTGTGACAAGGCGACCCGCTCAGTAGGTGAGGGAAAGGCTGTGGATGTTGTTTACCTGGACAGCAGTAAAGCCTTTGACACTGTTTCCCACAGCATTCTCCTGGATAAACTGGCTGCTCCTGGTCTGAGTGGTGCACTTATTGCTGGGTAGAAAACTGGCAGGAGGGCTGAGCTCAGAGTTTAGTGGTGAATGGAGTTACATCCAGTTCCTGGCAGGTCACTAATGGTGTTCCCCAGGGCTCAGTTTTGGAGGCACTCCTGGTTTTAACATCTTAATTGATGATCTGGATGAGAAGACCTAGTGCACCCTCAGTCAGTTTGCAGATGACACCAAGCTGGGCAGAAGTGTTCATCTGCTGGAGGGTAGGAAGGCTCTGCAGATGGGTTTAGAGAGGCTGGAGTGATGGGCTGAGGACAACTGGTGAGGTTCAATAAGGCAAAGTGCCAGGCCCTGCACTTGGGTCACAACACCACGACACAGCACGACAGGCTGGGGGAAGAATGGCTTGAGAGCTGCCCAACAGAAAGGGCCTTAGGGTTTTTAAGAGCAGCTGAACATGACCCAGAGTGTGCCCAGGTGGCCAAGAAGGCCAGTGGCATCCTGACCTGTATCAGCAATAGTGTGGCCAGCAGGGCTTGTCCCTGTCTTTGGCACTGGTGGGGCTGCACGTGGACTACTGTGTTCAGTTCCAGGCCCCTCACAACAAGACAATGAGGTGCTGGAGAGCGTGCCCAGAGAAAGGCAACAGAGCTGGTGAAGGGTCTATCAAACGTTTTATAAGGAGCTGCTCAGTTCCTTATGGGGGTGTTTAGTCTGGAGAAAAGGAGGCTCAGGGGAGACCTTATTGCTCTCTGTAACTATCTGAAAGAAGGTTGTAGTGAGTTGGGGGATTGTCTCTTCTGTCACATTTCTAGTGAAATAACAAGAGGACATGGCCTTAACTTGCACCAGGCGAGGTTCAGATTAGATATTAAAAAAACCCAAAAATTGTCACTGAAGGTGATTAAGCACTGGAATAAGTTGCCTGGGGAGGTGGTGGGGTCACCATCTCTGGAAGTGTTCAAGAGACCTCTGTGTGTGGCATTTAGGTATGTGGTTTATGAGTGATTGTGGTGTCGCAGGGTTGATGGGTGGACTCAATGATCTTGAAGGTATCTTTCAACCTTGATGATTCTGTGATTCATATAATCCATTTTATGGGCAAGTTTTGCAGCATATGTAATGCCTAAGTCAATAGAAGGCTGCAGAGCAAGAGCTAACAAAAGATTTCCTGTGAAAAGGATGGTGCTTTGAGGAAGGAAACTGTTTATTTAGTGCAGCTAAAACTTATGATCAGAAAATAGAAAACCCCCTGTGAGAACTGAAATTCATCCATCAGCAGCTGGAGCCCTGGCTGCTTTTCTACTGCTATATGAACAGCAAGTCACCTGTTGTCACCATCTGGATCTCAGTTCCTAGAGGAAGCCTGCTGGCCCCAGGAGAAGGTGGGCATTCATCATGATCATTCTCTTTCTGACACTGCCTGGGCCCCTCACAGACCAATGCTGGAGACAACTTCCATGCATCTCTTGCCAAATGTAGTCAGAACAAGCCTCTGAAACAGCTTAAATAGCAGCAATATGAGAAGGAAGCAACATAATTTGACAGGATCTTTCTTTTCAGAGATTTGCAATGGAACAGGTTCTTCCTACCTGCCTCTTTATCAAGAAAGCCCACCACTTTCTGGGGAAGTGTTTTAAATGCAGAAATTCATTGCCTCTTTGAAACGTGATCTGATAATGCACACAATTTTAGGAGGAAGGAAGAAAGGCTCACATTTAAAGTGCAGAAGCAAAAATAGCATTCTTTGCCTTCAGGATCTCACTGCCGCTCCCTGTGCAATGCAGTGAGCAGCTGCAGAAGGTACCAACCACAGAACACCTTCATCTGGGCAAGGGCAGCGGTGTAAGGAAAGGTTTAGATGTGTTGTTTCACAGAAGGATTGCCACTGTCCGATAAGGAACGCAGTCATAGGATATCACAGGTACAGTACAGTGCAACTTGATTCAATTGCCCATGAGAAATAAAATAAGGCTGAAAGCTGGGAAAAGAAAATATCTGCCATTTGCAAACCCAAGCAGTGCAGGGGAAAGGAGGGCAAGTCACGTTCCCCTGCATTCACAGGGCTCAGATTATCTACTCATTACGCTTCCCAAAATACTGCTTCCCACAGCACTCTGCAATGCAGTCTACAAAAGTGGAAGTAATCTGGGCTGCACAGTTGACTTCAGCTCTGATAGAACACTTGGTTGTGTTATGTGTAACGCTCATGTTATTGTCAGTGCGCCAGCAAATGTCATTGCTTTTTCTGGGAATATACCATGTCAGAAAATCATTTGGGGTAGGATTTTAATTTTCCATTGGGTTCAGCAGCAGCTGAGTGCTTTCCTCACGGCATGTCAGCAGATCAGACAAGTCCATCCTTCTGCTTCCCATCAGCACGTGGCACAACAACTTCCAGTCTCAGCAGTTGCAGCTCCCCTACCCATGAGTTAAATCAGCATTTGTGTTATGGCCTTTTTTTGCCTCTGCTATGTAGCACTATGACTTTTCAGTGACAGGAGTCCTCAGCATCCTGTCACAACATTGCACTGTGAAATGTCTTTTTGGCATCTCCGAGTTTCAGGCTGATGAGTTCAACAGCCCAGTTACCATGGAGTTAGAGGTGCTGGGTCAGTACCCCACTGAGAAAATCTGAAGACCCCATTGGACCAAACTCCAACTAAATCCAGGATGGACAGACAGACAGTCCCAGATCCAGAAGCTAAAACCTGGAAAACCAACCCAGATTCCTGCCCACCGCACTTACCTGTTGGAATGTCCTTTGGGGAAAATTCCCTGGTATGACACCACTTTAAACACTTCATATGTCAAGGTCTCAGCTCTTTGCTCATAAAACCAACATGGCATAGTTCCTTCTCCTACATGGAGTTGTGAAATTAATTATAAATGGATTTGAGTTCATTATCTGAGAGGAGCTATAGAAGTGTGACTTATTTTTAATAATGCATAACCAATAATTTATTTAACATTTCTCTGTATTCCTCATCAGGTTCCTGAACCTGACTGTGCACTTTCCTGCTCTGTCTGCAAGCTCTCTCATAAAAGCTGACAATAAGCTTCAAACTTTTTTGTCGATGTTTTTTTTTTTTTGAGTAATGAGATACTCTATCACAGTCATTAAAGTTGTGGCACCTGTTCTGTTAAAAAATAGGATATCGAGTTTAAATGGAACAGGATATGACAAGAAATTAAAAGAATCAAACAACTACTTTGTAAACACAATTTGTTAAATCCAGTAACTAGAATTAGTCTTATTTCTCCACAGTGAGTTTATGCTGTGATATGGCACATTTGTTTCAAGGCTATGGAGTCCGGATGGAGTAAAATAGAAGTTCAAACACAGAATGCTGCATGCTGCTCTCTCTGCAGAATCAACCTGTGTTTCAAAATGACACAAAAATACAGCAAATGTTTATTTAGACTCCACTGAAATATACAAAAGGAAAATATTTTTCCAGGAGAAAAAAAAGAAAAACCAATGTGTCCTCCCTATAATCTGCATTGCAGGGATACACGTTTGAAGTGAAGCAGGCAAATATTCAGAGGCTGAGGCTGGTGAAAGCTGGTGGGCTTTGCCAAGTCAAGCACAGAAAGTCCTGAGTCAGCCTCGCCTCCAAAATCAAGCAACTGTAAATAGAAAGCTGTTTGGATCTATGATATTCTAGGTATTCTGGAGCTTTCTGTCTCTGTAACAGCAAGAAACATCCTGTAGATTTGGTTTCAAATGAAATCTGAGTTTGTTCTCTAGCTGAGGGCAAATGGCAGCCCCTGGGGAACACCAAGATACCATTGGGTTTGTGGGAACTATGGCTTGCTGTGCCTGGCACAAGTGTAGGAGGGACTGGTGGCCATCCAGGTTTAAATCCAGGTAAGGAGAAGCATGTGTGCCATTCCTTGGGTTTAGCCTTCCCGGGGTTTAGTCTTCCTCATGAAGATGCACTCACTTAGAGGTGTTTGTATCTCCAAGACTTCTGCTTGGCAGCACCCACAACAGCTAAGAAGCTGCAGTTTTCAAGGGAAGCAGTACCAGAGTCCAACAAAGAAACAACTAAAAGAGGTTTCTGTTACTGGGAGACAATTATTCAAACTGCTTGCTGGAAGGGTAGCTCACTATCCTCTGTCAAAGACTTTGAAGCAGAAAGACACCGTACCTGGGCTTCAGCCTCCCCATTAATGGGGTTAAACAGGGAAAAGGAATAAGGAGAGGAGGATAAAGGAGCACAGCCAAACTTCATGAGGTTACTCAAGTCGGTGTGAGAAGCTGTCCAAAGAAATCACTTACTGAGGTTGATGTAATAATGCGACAAGAGCTGTTAAGAAAACGATTGTGTTACAAATATATTACGTGAAAGGATAATGCTTTTGAAAATATTTTCTAAGCAAGGTTTTGAAGCTTATAAACTGTTTAGAGCACAACTGCAGTGCTGGAAATAGGAAAAGCAAACCACTGACTGGAGAACTGAAGGTTGCACTGGAACTCATTGGAAAGTAATTTTTATTTATTTACTAGTAGGAACAAAGCAAGGGACAGTGTTCTGTGCAGCTTTCGACTGGTGAGAGATTTTTCTTCTGCTGGACTCAGGGAAGGCATAATTTCTGTCATTAAATCCCCAGTTTAGACATATGGACTTGCTGCTTCTGCCTTTTAGCCTCTCTCCTAAAAGGACTGCAACCACCTTTCTCTGTTTCTATGCTCTTCCTTGCCTTCACCCACAACAGGGGCTTCTTATCCAGCTCAGGAAGCACCCTGCGGTATTACTCAAGGGGTATAGCCTTTCACAGATGGTGCCTGAGCAGCAACCGAAAGACAAAAATTAATAATAATAATTAAAAAAAAAAAAAAAGGCAAGCAGAAACAGCCTAGGGAAAAAAAATGCAGCAAAAAAGAAAATAGCAGCTGTTGCCTTAAGAGTACTTTTCTTCCATGTAAGTGTAATCAGAGCTGCAACACCGTGTTCCCAGGCAGTCTCCAGACACTGGTAACTAAACCCGGGCGTGTAACCCTGCCATTGGTTCTGCTACGGATGGCAGAGGACTAAGCAAGGGTCAAAAGTTTATGAGAGGCTGTGTCTGTGCTGACACGTGGAGGGGAGCATGTTCCCGCAGCACACACGGCTCTACATGCGCTCGAAAGGTCACTGCAGCCGCCAGGCTGAGCGCAGCCCGGTGGGAAAGAGGCTGGGCGGGAGCTGCACCGGGAAGGGCAGAGCAGGAAAGCGGCGTGCGGGGGGACCGGAGGGGGCTTCTGTGGGAAAGGGGCGGGTGCGAGACGGGAAGACGTGGAGGTGGGAAATGGAGAGACAGAGGGACAAAAATGGCAGAGGAGCATCACAGGCTGGGCTGGCAATAGGCTGGTCTCACACAGGCAGATGTTATGCTTGGCAGGGCTGAGCAGGGGACTTGTTCGGTCTCCCAAGACTGGGAAAAGGTCAGTAGGACAGAGATCATCCTACTAACAATGTTTCTTAAGTAATTGCTTCCTGTCTGCAACCATTTTGGAAAGGAATAAAGAGAGCACGATGCAGGGAAGCAAGCTGCACAGTAGCTGCTGTAGCACAAGGAAGGAATCTCTGCTCTCTGCTGCTTTTGTGTCCAGATAGAAACACCCCACACCAAACAGAGAACCTGTTCAAATGCTAAGACAAAACCGGGCAGCTGGGCCTCGGATCTCTGCAATAACCCACAGGCTGTGACCTCCAGGAGGCATTCCAGCTGTGCCAGACACACTCTTCACACATAAAGACCTGGCAATGAAAGTTTTGACACCAATGATTGCAATGGTGAGATGAAGACAAGATGCATTTGGGAAGGCATCCCCCTCTCCTGTAAAGAGACAATACAGAAATGCCCAGTTTTATCCCACCCTTGGTTTTTGTACTTCCGTACCTCCAAGCAAATGCAGTGCAAGCTAGAAGTGCCAGCCCATGACACTGACCTTTCTTTGTGCATTAAGTCTTAACTATAAGAGACTTGCAGCAGAATCAAAGTCTTCACTATGTTGAAATGAATTTCTGTCTCATCTTTGGCTTCATTTCCTGTGGTATTAAATAAATCTTCCTACTAATACCAGAGGAGCAATGGAAGGCAGAATCTGCATTATCTGTATCTAAGAGAAGAAAAGGAAGATTAGTTATCAACCTGATTGATCTCAGTGTTATTGTTTCATATCTAGCAGGCTCCATCAGCACATAATTGCCTCCAGCATGGAAGAGCCCTTGACTCAGCTGAGACTGGTACTCCCTGTGCTAGGTACGGACTGCCTACGAGACAGTCCTTGTCCTCATGAGTCATCTAAGTGGATAAAACAGTTCAGAAAGGCAGGGAACAAGTGGATCCCTGAGCACCAGTACTAGACAGACCTTATTTCCCAAGGATATTTTTTTCTAATGTGACTGGTTTTTTGTCACCTTCTACAAGGTGGCCTTGTAGATGAAAGTGCATCCACATTGTATAAAGCCATTACAAAGAAAAAACCTCTAAAAAGGCTGACAGCTTACTGCCTGAACACCAAAAGCAGTCTTTGCAGAGCAGGACAAAACAGAAGGCAGAGTGCTAAACTCTTTCAGTTACAGATCACTAAATTTGAAGGAAAAATGAAGAAAAAAGAAGCCAACAAAACACAAACTCCAAATCCTCTTCAGCTCTGAAGAAAACTATCACCCATTGAAAACTGATCTTTTAAACTTTACTTTGTCCAAGTCCAGGAGAATAGTTTTGGAGTTGCTGAAAGTGCAGTAAATACAATACCAGACTAAGACAAAAGCACTGGAAGCTGGTGATAACTAATTTCACTCTTAGTAATTTCTATAGGCTTCCTTTGCTGAAATTATGTAAGTGGCACCTAGACAAAGAACAGTTTCCATGAGAATTTGTAATTGTAATTTGTTATAAATATATCATAATATTTACAAATATAAAAAAATATGATTTGTTATAAATACTCCATACTGGGTTCTCCAGCATTTAGTAGCAAACACCAATCTGTTATGTACCACAGTCTAATGTTTGTAAATGTGTTATCACTAGTTATCACTTTTAGGGGCTAGATATTTCAGTTTTGGGATCAAGTGGGGTATTTAAATGATCCTTGAGTACCACAGTGAGGAGCACTGTACAAATGCTTGTGATCAGATCAGGGATCTCAATGAAAGAAGAGAGAAAGAAAGGTCTTTGGCTTAATTACAGTGGCACAAAGCAGCCCCTGCAGTGTTGGGGCTGGAAAGCAAGGACAGGCTTTAGCACTCACCAGCAATGCTGCACAGTGTCTGCAAGGGCAAACGCAGCTGGGTGGGATTAATGGTGACACTCCCGAGCCAGGAACCCGTGTCACACCCACACAGCCCAAAAAGCCCCCTGGGGTCTCCCATGCTTGCAGCATTCATGGTGACACTTAGGGTAAAATATAAGATACACCGCCATGAGTGCACAGTGAATATTCTTGGCCATTGTTAAATATCTAAACCCAACATCTGCTTTCTGACATTTTTACACCAGGCAAGTCCCTTTCTTTTCGTGAGACCATTTTGAGGTTTTTTCCTATGAGGACAATTAAATATCACTTATGTACCTTGTAATGACCGGGGGTGCAGCCTGTAGTTCACAGACCCCATGATATTGAAGTCTCAGTGACCTTCTGCATACCTCAATTCCTCTACCTGTGAAACAGAGCTGAATATATTTGTGTCTATTTGGAAATGTATTGTCTTTAAACTGAAAGTACTTGGAGATTTTTCAAGCAAGCCTTACAAGTACGAAAATTTTGAAAAATCAAATTTTAAAAAAAAGTAAAATAAAATAAAGTAAAATAAATCAAATCCTCAGCTTCGTTTTGTCAGCATGTCAAGTTTAATCACGAAGCATCAGCAGCGTTTTACCATACTTACATAACAATGTGTTTATTAATTTATCCAGCAGGCTAACTCATGTTCCCATTGAGGAATACATAATCCTTAGCTATTATTTGGAACCTTTCATCCACAGATGTCAAAATACTTTACAAATGCTGCAGCGCCTTTTGTCAACGCATAACTTTTATTAACATCAGTGGAAAAAGGATTAAGCCAAATATGTTTCCTTGAAATAAATATTTATTAAGAAATTACCTTGTTTGTTCCACCTCACTGTCTTTCAAACGTGAGTGTCATCATAGCATTCACTGTTTACCCAGGGGCAGTGACTCATCCCTGCTCCGAAGGAGCTCTCAGAGGCCAGCAGTCATCTCTGCCAGAGCACAGGCAGCACTGGAGGAGTGACTGTATCCCGCTGCCCCTCTCCACTGACCGCAGCCTGCACAGCAAACAAAAGCACAGACGTAAATTAATCACACAATTGCATTAGTGCCCTCTGAACCAGCACACTCAGCTAGTCCTCCTCTGAACTCTGCTGCACTGAAAAGACCTTCAGCTGGATTATGCTTAAGCAAAAGCATTAGCATTGAGTGCAAAGCGGCACCCTGTTCCCTCCCACACGGGCTCTCGTTAACCTAACATTGCTGCAGAGCCTTTGCTGTGGTGGCAGCGCCTCTGAATGCTGGGACATGAAATAGTTTGGGGTTCCTATGCCTACTTTTAGATCAGTATCTGACAGCCAGCAGGCAGCCCACTGGCTGAGAGGACATGTCAGTGGTGAGCAGCTAACCCAGCAGCACGAATCCCCTCCCCCAGAGCATCGCTGCTCCGCAATCACTTGGTGCTGCTATTTCTGCCCAGCAGGTGAAAATACACCTCACAGCCAGCCTCACGTAGCCCAGACGATTATCCTCTTGTCCTGCCTTGGTGTCAGGATGAGGGCAGCAAGCCCTTAGGTACTCTGTTGGGAATTCCCACATGGTATTTTAGCTGCTATCCCATCCTCTGGACGCAAGACCAAATTGACTTCACATAGATGGGCTCTGCTGAGGCGTACTGGAACTCTGAAACAGTTCCCAACAGGATTACTGCTAGACAGTAGGTTGAAGAGGGGAAAACTCCGAGGCAGAAATGGTGAGAAGGGGTGACAGAAATCTGATTTTCACCCCCAAAAGGCATTTCTCTGTAACCTAAGATTAGTGCCAATACAAACCCAGTATTCAAAGCTCAGCACCCACTTTGGACTTTAACATCTGAGCCATCCTTTTCAGAATAGGCAATGGAGTTGTTCTCTTAAAGCACAGACAATACTAAAATTGTTGTTACGATCTCTAGAAAATGTGGATGATTTCTCCCCATTCTTCACTCAGCAATACTGCTACTGGTTCGAAATTAAATCAATCTAAATTTTATCCTGTCCTCAGGACAGCAGTTATCTGTACTAGCTATGCCAGGCAGTGGATGCATGGTGCATGGGGATTAAACTGAAGAGATTCCGATTTCTAATCCAAGTGCAGAAGTGAGATAAGCATGGAGATGTACAGCCATGTACCAAGGAAGTTATTTTAGGCATGGGCAGTAGCAGAACATCAAAAACCTCAGTAGCAAGAGCTTAGGGGCTTGCGACTTCTGAGTGTGCAGGACACAGGCAATGGTCATGGGGCTCTTGAACTTGAATGCTGCTGTCATTGTGAGAATATGGGCTGGGTCACTGGGCTGCAGCTCAGTAATGCAGACTCGAGGAGTTCAGCTCAGGTGTGAAGCACAGGGCTGTCTCTTTGAGCCATACTGAATCACAGAAATTGCTGTGTAGGCTTACTTGATGCAGCAAGAATTCTGTTTAATGATAGATTTTTTGCAACATCTCTATTGTGAGGGAAAGACTGATCCCTTAAGCACTCGTGTCACAGGGGTGTCTGGTGTCAGCCACAGCAGAATGAGATTTAATTCGATTCTAAAATTTTCTTTGCACTGCAGATGTTGAAGGTGCAATATAGAAAGTGCAACACAAGTCAACAGTCTGTTACTCAAATGCTTTTGATCCCCATTTCAATGCAGTTTCAACCTCCATCAATATTGACCTAAGAAAGGTGGTTTATTTCAGCAACAGATTTATCTGTTTATTAATAGATAAACTGACAACTGAGGCAAGAAAATATAACTCCAGTAAGACCAACATAGTTGATTTTACTCGTGATATTCAGTGCTGCCTTCGAAAGATTTTAAAGCAGCGTAACTGGGCCTCTGGAGCTTGCCAGCTCTTATTAACCTTGATCAGCAGGAAGGCAGGCAGGCAGAACTAAGAGGCCCTCATGATTCAACGTGGCAGAATCTGACCTCTGTGTTTGCCTCCTGTGCAAATTCATGCAGAACAAATTAATGCTTAAATGCTGCATCTCCACCAGAGACATGGAATTCCAAACACAGCCAATTCTCCCTGAGCTGCTCCCAGAGCCCAAAGCCCAGAGTGGGACTGTGCAAGCCAAAAAATGCAAACCCCAGCTGGGCCAGGCACCCTGGGTCTGTAGGAAACTTGTGGTCAGTGGGCACTGATTGATCCCACCAGAAAAGCCTGTATGGATCTGGAAGCAAGAGGAATTTCATCTGCTGCCCACAGCGCTGTGGGCGAGAAGCTGCTACCCCTCCCCAGGCCAGAAAGAGCTGTAGCTACAAGACAGCAGAGATGGGCGCACACGGGGTGCCAGAGGCTTTTACGAAGGGCAGAGGGCGGTACAGGAGGGATGGAGAGGGCTGCAGCACTGTCTCCTCGCTTTGCCGGGAGGGCAGAGGGACACACACAGGGAAGCGCCCGACAGCGCCCCACCATCCTGCAAGGGGCCCAGAGGAGCTGCCTGCAATGGCTGGTGTCTGGAAAGGAGGACATTTAGGCACCATGAATTAATTAGCAGGGCCAATGGCACAGGCTGCTCTCCGCTCCCGCTGCAGCGGGCGGCACCCGGCGCTGTGGGGATGGCAGCACCAGCCACGGAACGGGAGTCCTGCCGCTCCTGGCACCTGTCCAGAGAGAAGCGGAGTAAAACAAAATAAAAAGTGACTCCCTGTGATTCAGTCCTTGACTTGTCCTAAAATAAACAATTCTCTAAAGCTCACAAATCACACATTAGAAAAGCCCCCGCCGACCAAAAAAGCATTTGTCTCCCTTGAAGTCTCCACTATGCTTTCAACAACTAAAACCTGGAATAAATTTTCACTGCTTTTCTTTTGTGAACAAGAAATCCCTTCCTAAAATATGCATAAACACAGAATGGGCTGCACCTTTTAGAAAAGTATTTAAAAATATTATTAATGGTTTTTTCTGCATTGTATTTCATACGATATTATCATATTAAATTCAGTCCCATATGAAACTGTGGCATTTCATACTTACCTCTAGGGTGTGCCTGCTTATTTTAAATCAACATACTGTTTTTTAGGTTTTAATGTTCAAGTGGGAGCTAAGGTTTGCTTTGATCTACTGAGTTTTCTGACTGAGTATATTAATGCTCCAGACTGACCTGAAGACTAAGAAATAATATGTAATTCTATTCCTGGAACTGTGAAACATCTTTGCTCTTTGCGCAACTTTTAATTTTTTACTCAGAAAGGCATAAACATGTAATTTTTTCCAAATCATCATTGTTTCTGCTATATATATTTTATTATAAAACATGTCAGAGAGGTGATCTTAAGATATAAACAGAGAGAAAAAAAATCTTGTTTGTCTTTAATTAAGGACATTTTTTGAAGCATTTATACAATGGTAATGTCAAGGGTTTCACACTTGTACTTCATGATAGCAGATGCTGTACAAATAACAAGGTAGAATCAACCCCTGTAGAGAAAGAAGATTTTAAAAATAGGGCTTTTTAAGAAGCAGGAGAGACATGGAGCTGTTTTTGAAACTATGGCCTTCCCGTTTTCCAATATGCCTCATTTTTTCCACCCCTAAGGGTGTGTCTGTAGCTCCCAATCAGCTCAGGTTTTGGGGAGAATTAACACCTGCACCGGGAGCTTCTGCAAAGGCAGGAATATGTGCAGAAAACGTACACAGTCACAGCTGAAAAATGGGACAAGCTGGGTAATATATTCACCATCTGTGGTACAAATAGAAAAGACTGAAGACCACATCTAAATATTCTGCCTGAAAATGACCGTGGGTGAGCATTTGGCTCACGTTTAAATGCAGTACCATGAGCTTTCTCCTCCTCCTTCTCCTTCCCCTCCTCCTCCCCCTTAGGTAAAAGCTCTCAGCTGGTGCTACCAGTTGTCTGTGCTGCCCCACATCCCAGCCAGTGGCCTCCACGTTATTAGTCTGTCCCTCACTTTTCACCATGCACTTGCATTTCACCCCTCCTGCCTCCTTGCCTGGGGCCCGGGACGTGGTGCCAGTGGGCTGGAGCACCTGCACAGGGCCAGCAGACAAAACATGGGACCTGTGGGACACCAAGGGACATCCTCTAAAGCACCATGGCCGACACTGGGTCCCTCAATTTGGGCAATGATTGCCACACTGTCTTGAAACAGCTGTGCAATTTCCTGCTCCTTCTTATCCAGATGCCACGTTTTATCCAGAGATGGCTGCAGCTTGATTCCGGGTGGACTGAGTCCCAGCACCTCACATAGACAAGGATCTGCCAAACCCTTCTTTCTCATTTAATTTCAGGTCCTCCACAAATGGGCCAAACCCTACAAACACTGGCTGCACTGGAAAGGAGCGGTGAGTACTCAGTGGATCCTTGGCTTAGGCACAGCACCTGCAACTGAGTTGGTATCTCCATGTGAAAATCAGTCTCCAGTTTCCACAGAGACAATTGTCAGAAATACTTGTTTATTGATTATTCTCTTATTTATCTGACATTCCTTTAATTATCTCATGCTATATTTATTTATTTCATTTTGCTTTAGTTGTAAGTGTAATTAGCAGCAAAGCTGCTAACAACACCTTAATGTTTCTGCGGATATTGGAAAGAATAAAACGCTCTCAATCTCTAAAGAAATCCTGGCGCCACTGATGTATCTGCTGCTACAGATGGCAACATATGTAACTTGCCAAGAGAGCACAAATAACTTAATTTTTTTAAATTAGTAATTCTAGCATGGGTCAGAGCTGTCATGCCTGACTGACAGACTGTAGCCCATTGCTTTCCATCAGAGGACAAGACTGGGTTTCTGAAGTTTATAGGAGGCACTACTATATGTCTGTCTGAACCTTTTCGTATCTGGGCTTCAAAGCAGCCAGTCTGCAACAGCAGTCCAGGGTTAAGATATTCAAGTGCTCTGCACATAAGGTGAAAAATGGGAGTAGGGTTAGAAAATCTAGTCTGGGATGATCAAGCAAATACTTCAGACCCAGTAGCATCTATATATAGAGCTATACCACAAATGCAAATAACTTCAAAATGGATTATAGATCTTTGCAGAATAATTACATTTTCGCAGAGATGAATAAGGACAGGTTTTGCAATGATAACTTTTGTCTTGGTTTCACCCCAACTGGCAACCAAGCCCCACAAAGACACTCACTCGCTCCCCCACCAGTTGGACTGGGGAAAGAACTGGAAGGATAAAAGCTGGAAAACTCATGGGGTGAGATAAAGACAGTTTAATAAGGAAAGCAAAAGCCACACATACAAGCAAAGCACCAA
>VZRS01013720.1:745838-782575 GCA_013398055.1 Ifrita kowaldi | reverse complement strand
CTGCTTCCTCAGACACAAAGGCACATATGGCACACTAGTGGGTTCAGCAAAGCGCTTGGGGTCCCTAGGTGTGTATTTAAGCCTGTAGTTTTTGTCTGCAAATAGCAGCCACTGCCTTTTCAGACACGCTCTGAGTTATACACCACGGTGAACACTGGTGCCTTCAGACAGATTCAGCAGCCCTTTTGTGCCCTGAGTTGATCGGTTGTGCAGCCAGTCACAGTAAGAAGCATTCCTATGTACGTGCCCACAGAGTTTCAGTGTTTTCAGATGCTGGCTATTGAAGGTTGCCATAATCCAGATGGATGAGGAAGTAGAGACCATGTTGCTCCTGAAAACTCTTTATTGCCTTGATTTTGCCTGCTAAAATCAAAATCCTTCTGTTCTCCTAATTGAAGGACCGTATTTTGGCAGGGAATATAAATTGCATTTTTGTCTTTGGTTGGACAGTCTTAAAATAACTGTCAGCCTTAGTTCTTTCAGAGACTGGATAGTGTGGGTATTTATAGTAAAACTGATTTGATGGGTTAAGACTGAAAAATTAGAATCTATATTACATTTCAAAATATTACTGTGCAATTCTGAGATGCTGCCATGGAGACTGTATCATTACTCTGCTTTACATGCACATTCAGTCACTAGGTCTCCTCAGGCTTTCAGAGCAATTCCACCACAACCCTCTTCCAGCTTCCAACCATGAAGCTTCGATTCATTCTTCAATGTGGAATAGTCATCAGAGCCATTGCAGTAGCCCAGCATTAACTCTCCAATGGCTCCCCATCTTTGTTCTTCCCCTGCTCTGAACCTGGTGGTCATGATCAGAAAAGTACCAACTTCCTTTCATCACCTCCAGAGCACAAAACGAGCTGGCAGCAGGGAGCTGCACAGCAAGTCACGCACGCTGCCTAGAGAGGCAAATGCATGGGGTCTGAGGACAGCAGGAGCACCCTTTTTTGTATTTTCCAATCTCACCACAGTTTTCAGACTCTGAAATTTTCCAGTTATCTGGAAATATACAGATATACAGTTTTCCAGTTATCTGGAAATAACTTCCTGTGATAAGGGCAGGTACAATCTTCTTTGTTACCTATTTGAACAATATTCACCCTTGATTTCTGGTGAGGTCTTACACACCATCAAACAAAGAGTAAGACATAACTTAAAAGCATACAACCTAGAAGTTACTAAACTACAAAACTATACAATAATCTAAATCAATGGGATTATGGCTCTAATACTGCTGGTGACCTCAACAGTGATTCGGTTAATCACTACAGCTTATTATCTCAATGAGTTCCCCAAGCTTTTTAGTTCTGAAAGGTGTCCTCTTAGCTCAATTATCACAAAATTTATTTTCTGCAGTGGTTTAGCATCATGGTTTAAGAAGTTATTGCAAATCTCTCAATGCCTGTGGATAGCCATGAAGCTTTTGGTTTTATACGTGCCATTTGAATATTTTTGTAGAAGGCTATAACTGCCGAAATCAGTGGGAATGGCCTGGCACACCCTGCAGTATGCTCATGCTTCCCACACTCACTGCTGGGCTGACTCTGAAGCACTCAGCTGTGCATCAGCTCTCAACAGCCCAACATGAGTTTCTGATGTAATGGCAGTGGAGGTGCCCTGTAAGAAAACCCTTTCCTCAAGCCAGCACAAAAATAACAATTCGCTATTAAATGAAGATGCTTCAGAGCATGGGTCACTTGCCTAACTGCAGGTAGCAGAGAGGATTTGGTAACTGCACCAGTTGTTGCCTGAGCATCCAATATACATCTCTGTGGTGAGGAGAGGCAATGCTGCATCAGCTGCTCTCAAGCTGCATCACGTCATGCAGCACACGCTGATGTGACCTGGTGCAGCAGGTAATAAGATCTGTGCCAAGTTACTGAATAGAAGGAGATTATTCTAACACATTGAACACTGCTGTCATGTTGGGCACGTTTCTAAATGCTTTTGTTGTCAAGCAAAGCATTGTCTATATGTATGGTTTTCTCCACAAAAAAAGAGAAGCAGCTGGCAATTACTGCCACAGCACTGGAGGTTTTCACCTGCCCTTAGGGGGTCAGTTGTCCAAATGCCGGTATTTATGGTTTTGTCTGGAACCCCTAGATTAGAACTGTGCCACCAAGAGAGACCTCATGAGTCATCACAAGTGAAGCACAAGGCAGTCAGAGCTGCAATAAGTGATGTCATTATAGTATCTTCTTTCTTCATTCCTAGCCTGTGGATCTGTAGGGGACATGAGACAGAAATCCTAGTGTATTCAGTAGCATTTTGTGAGTGAAAATCCTAAAGGAGCCATCTGCTACAGTACAGTTAGGAGACGGAAACTCTGCTGTTTAAGTGTGTCTTGCACATATGTTGCTTTTGAACTAGGACTGCAGAACAAGCACCTGTAATATGCTTGAAAAGGGAAATTATGAAAATGTGGAATGATGACCTATTTGTATGCTACCACTTTCTTCAGTATAGCAATCTGGAGTTCAATGTATATATAGTATAGTTCAATATATATATATTGTATAGTTCAATTCTGGAGAGGACAGAATACCTGGGCTTCCAGCTTTTGGGGATGTTGTTCCTCTACTGCACCACAGCTGCTTTGTGTATGCAGTATCTCACTGGCATGGAGCAACTTAATTGTCCCACTGCAATGGGATTTAATAAACATTTTCAGTAACCATCCACATACCTTCAGTATCATTAACAAAAACAATACCTGAGAAAAAATTTACTTCTAGCTGCTTCTTGACACAAGGAGGAGCATGCTGGGTAGTATTCAGAGCATGAATGCAGTGTGGTCATGTTCCAAATGCAACCACATGCACTCCAACATGCTCAATGTGCAGTGCAGGTTTAATTTTTTTTTTTTGCTTTGACCCACTTTTTACACAAACAGAAAAAACCTGAGCCTCTCTCGTGCCCAAACGCACACAAGAAAAAGAACAAATTCTGCTTAGATGAAGTGCATTGACATGACAACCTCATTGTTGTCAGCCCCATAACTCTGGGGACTGGGGGGGGAATTCCTCACTTGCCCTTTTCATCTAGCATTTACTAGACTTCTTAGCACTTTACACAGTTCAGAGACTCAGCAAATTTCACAGCATATCAACTCCAGAGCAGCAGGGAGGAGATCCACCCAGAAAACTCTGGCCCAACATCTCTCCTAGCTGACGAGATGCATTAATTTGTTCTGAAACCCCAGAGGCCAGAGTAGGAGGACATCAAAGTGGACAGTGCTGCTTCAGTACTGACCCAACAGCACAATCCCTGATGCAAATCCCATCAAATCAACTCAAGCGAAATACATATCTCTTTATAGAAGGTACAAGGTCTATCCCACATTCTGAAGATCAGTCACTGTCTGCAGACACGTCCAGAAATTATGCCTATTTACTTAGGCAGAAGACTGATTGCGGAATCATTGGGACACAGCATTACTACTGATAAGTGTCAAAAAGAATTTGCATCCTAGATATGTCATTGCTAAAAAAATTTATCCCTGTTATTTCCTTTAATGCCATCTTGCAGATGGACACAGCTGATATTTCTTCTCTTGGACTGTGTTGCAAGGTCAGGCAAATCAACAAACACAAGGAGCTCAGGACATGACACCTTTCTTGATTTCCTGCTCAAAAGAAAGCTCTAGGGCATCTAAGAGCTCCTGCTCCTGCTAAGCTTTTGCTACTGTTGTCAGATAGTCTAAAAAAACTCTTTGTAACTTTGAATTACGATCATCAAGAAAAAAGTACTGCCTAAAGCTGCAGCTTTATGATGACAGGTACATGCTTTCCACATGCTTCAAGAAATACACATAACTCACCTTCTCTTCTGGGCAAGATATAAAGAATATTCAATATTTATTGCTGGAACTTCCATCAACATCAGTGCCTTTTTCCACCATAGCATCATACTTCAACTGTGTTGCAAAGGGAAGAGGAAGCTTTTGTGTAGCAGCCATGAACTGCCCAACATATGCACATCACTGTGCATGTTTCATGGATTCAGAATGAGCAAGGCATTTTCTCCATGACTTCAAACATCAGGAAAACTGTTCAAAATTTTCTGCTGATAAAGTAAACCTCTGTGAAGTATATGTGCAAGCTGGTATGACTTCTCCAGGTTAGCACATCATGCTCAGTGTCCCTTTAGAGCACAGCAAAACAACAGTCCCCACTGCCAACCTCTTCACCTCCTAGAGAACAGCAGGGCTGAAAGATGACTGCAGCCAGCTACTAATGCAGCTAACTCCTTTCTTCTTCCTTCTTTCATGGATAGTTTCCCTTAAAACAGCACAGGGAGGATTTTACAATTGATCATCCTCATGAGACAGTCTTTGAAAGAGGAACAATATTTTTCTTAATGTGATTGTATAACATTGTCATGACTTGAATATTTTTGACAGTGAAATAAGCTTACCTAATAAAGTGGGTGCTGTGTTGACTCTTCTTTCCTCCTTTCCTCAAAGGTAGGAGTATGCACAGTAGAGAGAGAAGGTATTTGCTGCTCTTCTTGGTTTTCAGAAATACAGTGCTTAAAAAGCCCTATCTGCTCATATAGTCTTGTTTGTCTCCTCCTACAGATAACTACACCATACCAGCTTACTCAGTGCTGCAAGGATGGCAGGCAAAGCAAGATCAAAGAAATTAATTCAGCCTCTTCAGTTTTCAGGGTGAAGTCTGATACCTGGTAGAATTCATCCCTTGCCAGGAGGACTCACATGTAGAAACGTGCATGTGAAACAGAGGCTTATTGGGTCATCAGAGTTCCTGGGCAATGCCCATGGCCATCAAATTACTGCCAAAAAGCACTAACCACCAAGTTTCTGTGCTGTTTAGCTCTCTATCCTGGAACAAGGGTGCAGGCATGAAGACCTCAGTAAATGCCAGTTTTTCCCTAGTTTCTTTCCGTACCTATTTAACAAGTCATTTTGATGTCATCTAGTCAAGTAGCAGTCAGTAATAACTGACTTTGAAGAACTCAGACACACAGCCTAGCTTTCATAATCCTACCAAAGTTTCTGATTTGCTAAAGGAAGCTTATGCAGGGGTGGTTTCAGGCATAATTTTAAATATTCTAAACATTTTTATCGATGATTCATCCCATTTGCCTTGGAAAGTTGTTTTTTTTTTTGCCAGAGGGCATGGTTTTAAGTTTGTTACATTATTCATCCCTAACATCAGTTGACAGTGCTTCCAGCCAGGTAAAGTGTAAGAACTAACTGGCATATGAACCATAATGCTTAAGCAGGATCATTTCAGTATGGGAAGGTTCAGACATGACATAAGCAGTAAATAGTATGTCTGAGTGTTCCTTACTTACAAGGACTTGAGTGGCAGTCTCAGCACATCCTGTCTCTCAAGAAAAAAAAAAAAAGTTTTTGTGTTTGTCTAGAATTAATTTCCTGACCTGTTCCTCAGTAACTATTTCTGGTTCCATGATACTTTAGCATGACAAACACACCAGCAAATGTGATTTTTGAGGTGTACAGCTCTGGCTGGATGATAAGCACTGAATAAGAACTTTCTGAGAGACAAAGCTTTGGTCCAGGCACCAGAGAGCACCTACATCTTTATGAAATATAAAATCAGTATTTGGGTTTCCCAGCTGATCTGTTACAATCAGAGTTTGTATTTCTCCTAGAAATCCAGATGGACATCCAGATGAGGAATTAAGTCAATTCAGACCATGTTTACTGCCTATAATTCCAAAGAATGAAAATTATACAGGGCAATATTAAATTTCCTTTCTCTTCCCTGGTACCTTAAAAAGTGGTGCTCCCTGAAGGACACAAGGGAAAAGCATCAGTCCTGTTTGACTGAGAGGTCAACAGTCTCTCTGTTGCTGGGCAATAACATGACAGGAGAGTAAGTCCTTCAGAATCAGGGTCAGGAACAACAACACAGACCTCTAACCCTCCTGATTTCTTAACCTGGCTCACCCCTACAGCTTCAGGCATGGTTCAAGTAGGACTGCTTTCCTTGTCCTTGATAAGTCAGAATAATTTCCCAAGATGCCCCTACAAGGCTTCTTTGATTTTTCTTTTACCATACCTTCCTCAGGGCCCACCCTCATAGTCTGTAGCACGAATAGCACTTCTCCATCTACTGTATCTGAAGCACTGGATTCAGTTGCTTAAACATCTACAGACCTTGGGAAACAAAGACTATGTCTATGGAGTCAAATGCAGGCCAGGCAGCACGTCCTAGGAAATGTAAAATCGTATCAGAAATCTAAGTCTAGAGTGTTGAATCCTGCCCATAGACACGTAGATCCCAACAAGGTACTTGCTGTAAAACTTCCTCTTCTTTCTCTATTTATCCATGACAGTTAAGCTGTTCCACCTCTCTGGAAACAGTTAAAGCTTGAAAAGACAAGACCCCAAGGGGAAAGAGTCTTTGAATAGATAAAAAAATTTAAAGGTTAAATGAATGCCCTGACAGTGCTACCTAACTTATTTGAATTTATGCATATGTCATATCCATATTATGGCAATTGTAGGAACACATAACAGAATAACGAGGCTGAAATCAACACAGGAATACTTTTCATTAAAATGCTGAGAATTCCTTTATACCTGTTTTTTGACAAGGTTTTGTGCAGGATTTATTTGTGTTGTGTTGGTTTTTTTTTAAGAAAAGGGAAAAATATGTTTTGTTAAACACAGCAGAGTCATCACAGAGGATAGAATAAAGCTGAAGGTGAGATCAAGTGGTCATGGCATGAGTTGGTGTGTGAGACAAGCCTGTCTCAGGTGTGGTGCTAGCCAAAGATGAGCAATGACACACAGGTACAGTGAAGGGATTTTTTTTTAATAACAGGATAAATATACTTTGATTTAAGTGATAATAGATATAACAGTCATGAAGAGGACTAATCTCAAAGTTAACCTTGCATAAATTAGCTGAGAATTTGGCCCTTGATCTGGATCTATTTGAATGAAATATTGTCAAGTTCTAATTTTATCTTCAGTCCTGTGACTGTAACTGACATTAATTTCCAGTCATCTGTAGAGGAAGAAATCTTGCACCAGACATACTGTGCAGTACAGCAACACATAGCAACAACTCACCTACTGCCAGTCGTACAATCACAGGGAAAATCACCTGCCTGAATGTTGATTTTTTCATGGAAGGTTTCTCTATTTCATACACATTGGATCAGTAAGTGACCTTCTAATGACAGTATGGTCATATCAAGTCTTCACAGGTGAGAAACCCACCTCAACGGAACCATCTCTCTGGGAATCCTTCTGGAGCAGTGATGACCTTATCAGCATCATTTGAACTGCAGTTTCTGTTTGTTTGGAGTGAAACACAAATGCCAAGTACCTGATTCTCAACATGGGCTCCAGCTATAGGGCTTGAAGCACATATGGCTTGATCCTATACACCTTCCACTTGCTTTAGTAGAAAATGTGGATAATTAAGAAGAAAATATTAAAAAGAGCAGTAGTGAAAACAGGGGAATCTACCTGGCCTCTAGCCCAGGGTGGTGAGGTTGGAGTGCAGCCAATGCTATCTGGAAATCCTGAGGAAATCTGCTGGCCAACAACCAGGAATGGTTACCCTGAGATGACACATTCAAGTGCACACCTAGACATGGTGACTTGGAAATATTCATAAGTCCATTTATATGTTTCTTGTTTCTTTCACTTTCTTATCATAATTGCAAGGAGAAAGGGGCATGGCCACTCAGAGGGAAAGACTGGTTCAGCAGCACAAGGCAGAGAATCAGAGAATCATAGAATGGTTTGCTTTGGAAGACATCTCAAAAATCTTCTAGTTCCAGCCCCCCTGCCATGGGCAGGGACATCTTCCACTAGACCAGGTTGCTCCAAGTCCCATCCAATCTGGCCTTGAATACTTCCAGTGTTGGGGCACCCACAGCTTCTCTGGGCAACCAGTTACAGTGCCTCACCACCCTCACAGTAGAGAATTTCTTCCTAGTGTCTAGTCTTAACCTGTCATTTTTCAGTTTAAAGCCATTACCCCTTGTCCTTATCCCTACCTGCCCTTGCAAAATGTCCCTCTCCACCTCTCTTCTAGGCCTCCTTAGGTACTAGAAGGTGCTATAAGGTGTCCGTCCCCACAATCTTCTCTTTTCCAGGCTGAACAACCCCAACTCTCTCAGCCTGTCTCCAGAGGAGAGGTGCTTGAGACCTCTGATCACCTCTATGGTCCTCCTCTGGACTTGCTCCAACAGGACCAAATCCTTCCTGTGTTGGGAATCCCACAACTGGATACAGTACTCTACTTAGGGTCTCCCCAGAGCAGAGTAGAGGGGGACAATCACCTTTATTGACCTGCTGGCCATACTGCTTTCGATGCAGCGCAAGATGTCGTTGCCTTTCTGCTCTAGAGCAAGAATCAGAAGTGTTTCAACCCACAACTGTTTCACAAATTGGAAGCACAACTAAACCTGGGAGCTGAATTTCCATGCCCTAACTTATACCTCCTGGATCTCTAAGACAGGACAACACCTTAGTGTTAGTAAGGTACAGCAGACCAGACTTTAAAATTGCTGGAAATGCACGTGGTCAAAATACAAAACTAGGAAGCAGAAGTGCTGTCTTTCCCTTCAGACTTCAGCAAATGAGCAAGTTGCATGGACCCCTTGCTTCTCAGTTTCTCTGCTTTCAGAGTAACTGGCAAAAGCAGCCTACCTTGAAGATCTTTTATGAAGCTTCAACACTTCCTTTTCATAAAGCAATTTGAAATCCTGTGCTCACAGATACTAACAAGCCCTCATACATGATAATATACTTGATTTTAAACAAGAAGACAATTTATGCCTTTTCAGAACTCTCATCGCAACATGATTCATTAGAATAGGTAATAAATGACATGCATTTTTTATTATTCAAAGTTTCTGAAGTACATTTTTTTCTTGTGTACCTGAAGATATGTAGTGAAATAGTCAATAACTGTTACTGCACCCTCATTTTCAATTTATGATAGGGTTGTAGAGTAATGCAGGGAATAGAAATGCATCATCAGTACAAATTTTGAGACAAATAAATCTTATATACTTTTCTCAGACTCCCCCAGCTGCTACAATGGGAATTTTCCAGTGCCCCCCCAAGACTGTGTCTTGCCAATCAGAGAGCACAGATCTTCCAACACCAGGAACTTTGCAGTTCATTGGGTGGGAAACAACTGGTGAACCTGAAGGGGCATCACGGTATACATTGCAAAGGGTGTTGAAAATGATCAGTCATAGTCAAATTGCCCTAAACTTGGAGAATGAGTCATAAGGTATTGCTTCACCTCGCCTCCAAATTCATTTAGATATGGTGGGCGTGTCCAACATCAGAAGGATACACACCTATAGCTTTTCAAAATCTAGAGTCTCTTGAAGTACACATGGACAAATACCACAGTGCACCTCACAACTAAACCTCTGCCCTTGCAGGCTTAGCTGTCCAATGACATATTTTGACCTCTAGCAGTCTTTCACCACTGAAGTATAAAGCCTAGGAAGAACTGGCAGAACCTTCCCTGTGCAGCAGCAGCACAAACACTGCCAACCAAAATTAATTTATAAGGACTCCCCTTCCTTTGCTCTTCTCTTACCTCCCAAATGGAAACTGAGCTGACGAGCTCATTTGCCCTTTTTTCACCTTTTTTCGCCCAAGTTTAGGACACAGAATCACAGGGAAGAGGGCTGACAAGCAGACATGTGGGCCTGAGCTGCTATGCCGAGGACTGGGAAACTGAGGAGAACTGCAAGAGGAGCATGATTGTCTCCTTACTTGAAGCTGTTCTTAGAGGGAAGTATATAATTTACTGAAATGTATAATTTTTGAGAATTCCTCTGAGACATGGATTTTGGGTATAGCTGTAGGCAATGCATTTTCACTGCTCCTTGCACTGTCCTAAGGATGTTGAAGCATTAGTATATCACAGAAAAGTTCTATTAGCAAAAGTTTCCACCTCTGAGAAGCACAGCAGAGAAACAAAAGAAGCTCTTGGTTTGTGTCTGTGACCACTGTGACCTTGTGATATGGGGCTCTCACGATGTTATATCCCATGATAGTCAAACCAGAGTAGGGCTGGCTTCTGCAGTATGGAGAGGGCCACGTCAGCAAGGCAAGGCGGATGATAAATTATACGAAGAATCTACCCTACCTCTGCAAATGTCCCTGTGTTTCTCACCCCCTTCCTGTGCTCCCAGGCTGTTCGCTGTCATTCAGAGGATTGGTCAAGGTAGTAATTTATCTGATGAAGGGGATTTTTGTTGATGAGAAAAGTTAGACTGCAATCTTTTTATAGCTGTTTTACAGAGACATGAAGGAGCCCGAGGCATAAACTAGCTGTCATGTAACTAAGATAAAAAGAACAAATTAGAAATATGAAAAAAATTAGTAAAAGAAAAAAGGTAAGACTTTTGTGTCTTTGTGAACCCCTGAAATCAGAAGTTCTTAACTTCTGTTTAACAGAAGAGACAAATGATGACTCATTATTTCTTTCTACCGTCTTAGAACAGAGAAGACATTTCAGTTTCCTTATATATACACCTGCAACTTCCAAAACCTAAACAGCGCCTGAAACTGAATTATACAGAAGGAATTATTCCTGAATTGGCAGGACAATTAAAGTGTGCAGGTAAGATCGCAAAGACAGAAAGAGAGCTCACCTAAGAAACCAGTGCTTTATTGTCAGCTCCTTCTTGTTGAGGAGCCTTAGGGTTCACTGAGGCTTGAAAGACAGTGCTGAGATGAGCATGTGATAATATCTCCACTGAGGAAAGCTCCCCCTGCTCAGAAGTACAGCAGAGCTATCCAGAAACAGCAGTTTCCTCTAGCCTCCACCCTCTGTATTGTTAATATGGCCAAGAGCAATACATGCACCACTTGAAAAGACAGAGAGATTATTTAATTATTTATGCACAGTTACATCTCATAGACATCAGTATTGCATTTAGATACAGCCTTCTTATGTATTAGCACCTTGAAGATGTACTTATTGCCTTTGATTCATGACACAGATACTTAATTTGCAAAAAACCCCAAACCCTTTGGAATATTGTCTGTCCCATTGACTATTATTCCATGCGTTGCCTGGATCAGTCTGGAAGTTTGCTCTCAGAATAATATTTTTATCAAGCTGGCAAAAAAAAGTATAAAAAAATCTGTATTTCTCTGAAGTCCTTATTCTGTGCTGTTCCTGTGCCATTCAACAACACAGAGACACTCAATGGCCCATTGTTTGTAGTGCTTTTCCCCACCTCTCATAAGATAAAGAATTTCCAGAGAAACCAGGTATTTTTCATCTAAAGCAGACACAGCACCAGATGCTGCTAAGAAACTGCATCATTGTAATGAAAACAAACCCTCTGTTAAATCAGACAAATAAAGCAGAAGGTGCAAAGCCATTAGCAATACTGGATTTTGTGCAGATTTCTAACTAACCCCAAGATATTTTGCTTACTGCAGTTGTAGCTCCACTTACTAGGAAAGGGTCATATTTCATACTCCATGAATACTCTTGGTTCAGTGGTCTTGGTTATTTATCACTATGAGAATTGATGAGTTTTGAATATAAATACTAACAATTAGTCAATGAGCAGGTACTTTTAATTAAGGCTGCTGAGTCAAAGGTCTTTTGGGGAAATTGTATAAACGCTGAACATACCTGGACATGATAGATAATTCAGTAGCATGCACCTTCTGTAAAAATATCACACTTTTCTGCTACACCATATTAAGGCTCCATGTGGTGGAATCCATGGCTCAAACGCTACATAGTGGTCTGAGGTCTCATTCCTCAGAACATTTCCTTATGTTGTTCTTTTTTAACTCTAACTGTAGATGAGGGGCAAAAATATTTCCACTTCAGCTTTTTATTATTATTTTGGTAAGCCATAATTAGGCTGTCGCTCATTCAGATCCATCTGGCAATCTGAATATCTGTGTTCATTACGGGAAGGAGTGATTATGATTTGTTCCAAATAACTGCTGTTTGAATTAACTGAGATGACAGATAAATGCAGATTTCCTCTGCTTCAGAGGCCTTAGGGGAGGTTTAAAGTGCAGAGGCTGTTTTTGGAGATACTTCCTCTACACTTAGCAGAGGAGGCGCAGTCTTGTAACGGGTATGTTCCACAAATACTTACTGCTAATTCAGTATCAGCTGAAGGGTGTATCTACACTAGTCTTTAAGTTCAGATCAGGAGGGCACTTTGGAAGGGAACTCTTAGCAATGCTCACTTTACTGTGGTTTTGGTCACACCAGAAATCTCTCTTGGCACACACAACCTGGATTTTGGAAGATCAATGGATGAACCACAAACAGGAACTCAGTTCTCAAGACTGATCTAGAAATAGACTGGAGTGAAATCCCATGAAAGGTGTATAGTGTGGACAGCTGATCCACAGCATCAGTGGTTTTGTTCTAGACTTCCATTCTCATCATGCTGCCCTATTTGGTAAGGCAATCATTCCCTAAAATGCTGAGTTACTGTCATTTGAAAAAACATTTGCAGAAAAAGCACTAGATAAACATGGCAGCTGATGTGCTTACCCATGCCGGAGCTCGCAGTCTTCTGAGTCTTGGATTATGATTTCCCAGAGCAGAGCTCCAACAGCACACAGCAACCAAAAACCACCACCCCAACCTTGGCTCCTCCCAGGGCTAGATTTATAGGGCTTGTGCCCACCCTGCAGCTACAGCTGTTTGTAGGAGGTTAAGGAGCACTTTAGGTTGAGGTGGCCTGAACTCTATTTGAATAACAATTGAGTTCAGGTGTTGAGTCCAGTCCTGAGTGAGAGCTTGGCTAGTGCACACCATCAGGGTTTAAATACATATTACTACGCTTACCTACATCTGATTCCTCCTGCCATGAGCACAAAGATTATTTCTACCCATGAAAGTTATAGCTATCACCAAATATACTAGAAGGAGTTATAGCTGTCAGCCTATGCTATCACCAAATATACTAGAGGGAGCTAATCAGTTTTAAAACACTTTTCCCTTGTATTTTCCCTTAATGAAGAGCCAAAACATTAAACAGAACATAATATGAAGGCTATTTTAAAACAAAAAGTTCATATGGATTACTTCATCAGGCATGTGGTTTGAGTAAATAATCAATTCTCATTTTGAGTAAAGCCTGGCCATAATGATTTCCAAGAAGCTGTACTGTATTATGCCCTGATTCACAGGATGATAACTATTATGAATAGTATTCAATGGGTTTTGTTGCTCACCATCACACACAAAGCCAATGGCTGAACCAGTAGCAGAGCAGAGCAATTTTGACAAGAGTTCTTGATCGCTTTAACCATAAATGTTATTTTATAAAGTCACTAGTTAATGAAAACCAGAAACCCAACAAAAGCCCCAAACCTCTCACGCTTTAAAACCTTTGCTCAAATTATTCAGCAATCAGTGGGAGAAAGTAGAGAATTGATCACATTCAGGCTCAAATCACTGTCTGCCTGCTACTTTTCTTCCCATATCCTACAGAATCACATGAGTATTTAGCAGGATTCACCTTCCTCTCTGCCAGCACTACACCTTCACTCCAGATGGCCGCTCTGGCTCCAGTCTTGTAGAATATATTGTTTGACAGAGTTCCTGGCCTCCACAGCACAGTCAGTGTGGTACTGGGAATGAAGCAAGGTGGGTGAGCTCCTCCATTCTCCCAAGCAGAAAAAAAATCTTAATTTTAGTAGGTTTTATCAAAGGACTCCTCTTGAAAGCACTTTTTAACCTGAGCAAGTAGCTCCCTGTCCAAAGACAGTGCTGTGTCACCACCAATTACCTGTCTGTCTAATGGACAGAAGCACCTGAGGTGCCAGAAGTGGCTAGGTTTGTTATGATCTCCCATTATCTCATTACAGCAAATTATTAAAACAATAACGTGAACCAAGCAGGGTGCTATATCAGTAACTGGTCTTGATACACCCTTCTTTTAAACAGGAACATTTAAGAACAGGGGTTGCAGCATGATGAGAAATGTTGCTCTCAATTCTGTGTCACGTGTACACTGAATTTTACATTCAGATATCTGGGCACAATTCTCTTGCTACCCAGAATCCAGACTTGGCCCCATTAAACTCAAGAGGCAATTTACCAGAACACAAGGAAAGCGTTTCAGGATTACTGATTGCTTTCTCTCTCTTTGCTTTGTTGTTTCTCTCCCTTGCCTTCTTGCCCTGCAAAGATTCAGCTGCAGAAAGACAAATGGTTACCTTGGAAAGTGTCTCCATCTGGGAGGTTTTGTCCATGCAATGTCAAGTACTGCTGCAGGAGCTGGTGCTGACACCGAGCTACTGCAACCTCTGATCACTGGGCTTGAAAAACTCAACCTCACACTCCAATGGAGAGATAATTTGTGTCACTTAACCTCATCCTTCACTGCTTCCACTGCAGGGACTGAGATAAGAGTTTCCATGGTGCAGAGCAGCTCCGCGCATGCCTCAGGGAAATCAGAAACGCCCCCTCTTTTCCCTGTCGGGTAAGTCCTGCTCTGCAGCTGAACCTGCTGATCCATTAGAACATTGCCTCAGATCTTCAGAGATTACTTTTAAGGTGCAGATCTTTTCTTCTTTTTCTTTTTTTTTTCTGTAGAACAGAAGGAAATATATGTGGGTTTAATATGGAACTTAGGATAACTAATTACATTGTAATTAGTACAGTGAATTATGCTGATGGGGAAAGTGACAATGATGGGGAAAAAAAATGAACAGAAGATGTTTATATCAATGGAAAACTTTCCTGTGAGCCAGCATGGCATGTTCCCAAGACTGGAAGGGAACCAAAGGAAAATATGAGCTTCCTGGTCCAGCACGACCTCTCTTTGCATAAGCACTTAGCACCAGTTTCTACACTATTTCCTCAGGGACCAAACAGAAGAAGAAAACTGACCCAAAAGGCTACTGAATCAATGCAACTCATTTTTGATATTTCAGAAAAATGAAAAAATGAAAAATAAAAACCAAAACCCCATAGTTTGATCAAATGAACATGAGCAAATATTTTTTGTTCACCATAGCAAATAAATGGAATGTATGATACTTCACAAAAATTTGGTTCTCGAAACACATCTGTTGCTCTGATTCTGCCCCAGACTACTTCGACAGCTCTCTGTAAAGACCAGAATGCTGCAGAACATGGCATTTCCATAGGTTTATAGAGGCAGACCATGGAGATAAAAAGGAAATCCTGTAGTAAGAAACCTTAGAGGACAAGGTTGCTGTGCTCCTTAAGTATCAGTCTGTTTAAAAAAGGAACTCGAGGAACTGAATGGTGCATTAGGCTGGCTGTGCCTCAGAGAGCCAAGCCAACATGATTTTTTCTAGACCTGTTCTGTGTAATGTTAGCATACCAAGTGGTAAATCAGAGTCTTGCCTACATAGCACCCATGACATCGTCACTGCTTGTGAACCTGCCCCTCTGGGAGATAATTTTTTTTCAGAATTTCCAGCAAGGATGCAGCTTCAAGTCCATCAGTGTGCAGGGGAGAAATCATTGCACATGAGGGCATTCTGCTGTGAATCATGCTCTTTGTGTGGGAGAGATAAGTGAAGATTAAAGAAAGGTTTGAGGCATTTTTCTCCACAGTATTGCACCTGGCAAATTTCCAGAGAGAAATAAACCCTGAGATCTAGGAGACAGACTGAAAACTTCTCAAAGACAAAAATGAAAAGTTGCATTCCACTCCATTAAAAAAATGACACCGTATTTGAAGAAAGGCAGAATATATATCTAGTCAGAATGAAGTTAGGGTCTGACTAAAGGCTAAATTTCTCTTGTAGATTTTGTGGCTTTGTACTGCTATTGCCACAATTCATCTACAGCATAAACATAGAAAATACAAGCTTTGATGCCAGGCCTATAAAAGATTTAAAGTTTCTGAGCAATGCTTTTCCAGTAATCTGTATGTATAATATCTGCAGATTTTTAACACTGCCCGTTAGATATACAGTTCCACAAAATGTTTTTTTTTCAGACAGACTAATACTTCAGCTGCCTCAAAAAATCTTCTCTTTCAGGATTTCTAGTGGAAAGATTTCCTTTTTTATCACAATGATGTCACAGATTAGTGAGGGTGGCTACTTCCTCCCACCCCCGTTATCCAAGATTTTGTCGTATGTGTTTAGTTTCATTTTTCATCCTCTGCTCTCAAAATTAACTCAGCTATGGATGAAGACATATATCCTATTAGCTCTATCCCTTTGGGGAATGCCTACAACAGCTGCAGCTGCCATTTCATTTCTCCTTAATACCCTTGTGTCCTAGAATACAAATAAAACAAATGTTGGTATCTTGTCCATGGCACATCCCACATCATATTCTTTTAAACAAACTGTACAGCTACACAAAATGTCCCTGATAAGACATTGTTAGTCACTTGCAATGAAGCCATTAGAATAACAGTTTGTGCCTCCATAATCCATCCTGGAATAATGAAATTCCACACTGAATACTGATAAATGATCCAAGACCTTATAAGGCTTCTTAACTCTGAACAGTGAAATATGAAAATACTGCAGAAACCATGGCAGCTGACAGGTAGAGTCATTAGAAAAATGTATGCAAATCCCACAGCAAATGACACTGCATAAAGTAAAGGAGTTTACAGCTAATGACTTGTACTGATGCACAGTCCCATACTCTGAAAACCTCTAACGTTTACATCGATGACAAGAAAAACACTAATATATTTAGATTTGGATATCTTTTGTCCTGCACTGAACTCAAACTTGGGAGATAGACTTAAAAACCTAATAATAGTAGTCTCAGATCTTGCTTATACCTACATTTTGACATGCCAGTTTCTGTATTTAAAATTCAGCTAAGGATAAGAATACAGCATATCTCCAGCACTGAATTTCCATCTGCAAGATACCTTCACTGACTGAAACAAGACTGTGTCTTGTTCCTGTGCAGTGAAGTAGCAAAATAAAATTTGGAGTCTTTGGCTGATATTGTCTCAGATTTGCTACTTCTCTCCCCTAGCAGTGGTACACCACACCAGAAAAGGAGCTGATGGTAACCAATAAATTAGCAGGGAATGTAAGGGCACACTCAGTGAAGTAGTTTAGACACATAACTGCAAGAATTGAGTTCAGGGTGCTACATTTCCTCTGCTACAAATGGAGCAGAGCACTCCTTCAGCACTCCTGAAGGGAAAGGATGATGAGGAAGAACAGCCAAGTTCAGCTGAGAGGACAAGTCTTGAACCATGTCCTGCCTAAGAATGCACAAACCCCATGATGCGCAGAAGCAAATACCACCCGTCCCTTAGCATGACTGTGGCAAGGGCTGCATTTCTACAGCACCTTCAGCCCAAGTGCAATGAATGGTAAGGAATACTGAAATAAAGGAATGCTATCATTCTCAAACTACAGCTAAGGACACCCTGACAAGGAAAAGTGCTGTTCCAAAGTGTGTCCTAAAGCAAACATACTTAATCTCTGGCTAAACCAGGAGTGGGGGCAGTTTTAAAGTTTCTGCAAATATATAGTTCCCATTGCAAAGCATATAATAGTGACTTAAAAAGGAGAGAAGCAGAGGTCTATCAGTTATCTTTCTACTAAAAGTGAGTTGTATTTGTATTACATGGAACCTCCAGATCAAAGTCAAACTGATCCAGAAATCTAGCCTCTTTTAACTGCCTTGAAACTATGGTATTAATTATAATACTCTTTCTCCAATTATATCTGTACTTTCCTTGAACCTGATTTTAAAAGTGTACAAGACAGTTTTAGCAGAAAAGTATTATAAAGTCAATACTATGATTCATATAAAGTCCATTCAAAACTGCAAAGTAAGACTCCATTAACATTTCTTTCTTCCATTCAAGTAGCTTGTACCTTGCAAACTGGTATCGTTGGCAGCATCAGCAGCAATCTCAAACACAGGTACCTCCCTGCACTCACCAAATCTGTGCAAATTGCCTAATAAGGACAGTTCCTTGTGAATTAAAATACCCAAATGCTTTAAAAAAACCCAAGCAAACTCAAACCAATATCCAGGGAATGTTCTTGAGATTCCATTTGTGGTCTTCTCCAAAGGGAAAACATGAAGTAACTGTAATAATCACTTTCCTTCAGGTCTGTATGGCTCGGGAACTTTTACTAGTCACCTCAAAGTAATCTGCAAAGAGTGGTACCAGAAGTGCTGCTGCTTCCTGCCAGGGCTACCCCTGCTCATTGGGTAATAAATACTCTGTACTTCCATGGGACACTGTCAGTGATGGCAGGGCCCTACAGAATACGGGGGAAGAGCCAAACTGGGTTCTTTTTTGCCTTTGCTACTCAAGCATGAAGCAGCTACATATTCTCATGGTAACTGGCATCTCTAACTTCTCATTATTCAGAGCTCCTCCTCCACTACATGTGTTAGCAACTATTCACAAAATCAGATGACCAACTCTTTCACACAGAAAAAGAGTTGACGACGCACAGGAGGTATGCAACCATATTAATAGTTTGGAGTCTTCCAGTTGCCTTAGCTTTATGTGTGTCTTTTAGAGCACAAACTGTTCATGACTAAGATAATTATAAGTAAAAGCGTTGCAGCCATTCCCTAGATTGCCTCCACATGCCCAGCACACCTGCTAGATAGTTTTGGCCAGATTTCTATGGCTACATCCACAGCACAGCTGCGAGGGTGATGCTGGTGATGATACGAGATTTTCTAGCCATGGAGTCAGACTGTAAGAATCACATTCTACCTTCAAGAAAGCAACTCAAATCACAGATTCAGGAACTGGTTAATTATTTATGCAAAGTGAAACAGGTCAGTCAGAGGCTTACCTGCACAGAGAGGAGGAAAACCAGAAATCATGGGATTGATCCTGCTGAAAAGAGTATAACTGAGTCTGAGTTTCCAGTATCTTGGGAGGAAATACTCACCACACACTTACTGGCTTAGGGGCTTCTGTCTCCAAGATTGCAATGGTAACTCATCCCCTTTTTCAGCCACACATGCCCACAAAGTGTGTTTTATTGAAGATTCAGTGGAACACTCCATGCAGAAATCCTACTGTGATTTCAATGTGGAACAATTCAATTTCAAAATGTCATAGTCCTATTTGTTTGGTCCATTTTCCTGGATTTATTTGGTGATTGAGAAGCAAATAATCACTCAGTCATTCATAACGTAATAAACCTTCAAATGAACTGCAAAGTGTTCTTAAAGAGGAATTTTGCAAGAGGAATAAATAGGCAGATAAACCAGAACTGTTGTCTCTTTAGCTTTAGAATATACCAGACACCTGAAAATGTAGACAAGGGGAAAAATTATCCTTTTCATCAACTACTTTGAAGGTTATTCTTTCTAATCTGCTAACAAAGGAGCTGTATTGTTCCTTGGGTTTGCAGAATTCTTCTGGGCATCATAATAACAGATCAGTCTCAGAAACATAAACTTCAATTTTACATGAAATGAGGATATGGCATCATTTCCACTCTTGGTTGTGCTGATAGTAGCCATAATCAGCAAAGTGATTCCCAAAGAGAACAGAAGGCAGAGAGCTTGCAATGAGAAACATGCAGAAACCACAGATAAAAACAAGAAAAGGATGGGCAACGTGTGGTGAAATATGCTCGGGTCTCAAGCAATGATGTATCACGCACTTGAGAAATGACATATGGCACTTGCCTACAACCCTGGCTGGCTAAATGCCCAGTGCGATGTGGATTATACATAATTGCTTCACACCACTGAAAAGCCCCTTCTGCACATTATAAACATATTCATATTAACTTCTTACTAATGAGACAGGAAATGGTGACACAAAAAAATAATTTCAGAGAGGAGTACCATGGGTTGCAGTGCAACTGGTGCCACATTTTATGCAATCTATTACATTGTCTGTCTACATGGCATATCTTGAGACATGTCCAAATAACAGTTTCTAGTTTCATGCTCTCCATATAAATATGTATTATCAAATAAACAAAAATCTCTTCTATGTATTGTGCAGGAGCAAGTGACTGTTAAAATATTTCTTACTGGATACAAGACAAGACCCCATAGCACCTGTGCAGGCCCTCAGAACAGCCTTCCTCAAATTTTCCTCAGTGTGAAAGGAAGAAAACAGCTCAGTATAGCTATCTCATCAATTTAAACCAGAGTTGCTGCAACAAAAAAGAGAAAAACCCTGTCGCTCCCTACTTCTTGATTTTTATTTCATTTTCCAAAGTAATCTATTCAGAGCTACTTACATGGCTGCAGCCATCTGCCAGCCTTGAGCTCCAGTCAGAGGACTCCTGTCCACATCTCCTAAGCTAATTATTGGCCAGGCACACTTGAAGTCCATTTAATGTTACATGCTTTTGTCTAGGATCTGTTCATCGTGTGTTATGTTTCGCAGATTTCCTTCCATGGTTCCAGGGGACGTTGTGGAGCTCTGGCAGCAGGAGGATGCAAGCTCTCAGCTCTGCCTGTTTACTGAAAAACACTTCCATCATCTCCTCCCAACACCACCACTTCCTTACCTATAATTATGCTATTCGGTTCTTACTATAAAGTGCTAGAATTACAGAAACAGCTCATTTGAAATGTGCAGACTGTTTACTTGTAAAACATTTGGCTCTGCCCTTGCAGGAATAAAGCTGTTTTATGCTCTAAATAAGGAGTAGGTTGCAATGCCACATGGCTGCTCATTATCACTACATGAAACTAGCTGTAATGAAATGCACATGCCCCATGAGTTAACTCCTAAATGGATTGCGTTGGAATTCCCTGACACTTCCATTTCTACAGCTCAATGCATGTTTGTGAGACATACAGCAAGGTGGCAGGAGGGGTAGCACAGATGTCTGCCACCTGTCAAAAGGAACCAATGGCAGGAAGGTCACTGGATTGTCATCCAAATGTCTTCAATTGCTTCCATGAACTGTATGCTCTGACTTTCATTATATATTAACTTGCAGCCTTGCTGCTTGTCTGCTGTTCCTGGTATACATCTGGGTGTTGTCAGGGTCCATAAATCTGTCTGAGTACTGCCAACTGTTACCCATATGAATTCCAAAACCCAACATCATTAGATTTAGATGCATCACAAAAATAATCTGGTCCTATTTCCAGAAAAGTCTACCTTACTTCTGTCATGGATATCAAGGGGAACAAATCACCTGGAGGAGCCAATAATTGTTTTGTAAATATGCATGCATTTGAAGCCACTTTATTTTTTTTTTTTTAAGGAAGTCTCAGTTCCTTACTGCCATCTTATTGAGACTTTAAAAAAACCCAAAGAGATGATTATCAATTAGTTTACATCTTTGACATACAGGGTAGCTATGACTGAATTCTCACTGCTTTATTGGGAAACCATTAATTTCCTTAATCCCATTCTGCAGACAAAGAAACTGAGGAGCAAAGCTGGTCAACTTTATCATGTATATTTAACTTGTCTTTACCTTATCTCCCTCAAGATTTGCTCATTACACTCTTGAGACTTTAGTCCTTTGTTAAATTTTACATTATTTTTTCTTTCAACATCTTCAGAAATATTTTGAGGTTTTTTAATTAGCTCTTGAACAGAAATAACCTCACAAATGCACCAGTTCACCTGCATCTGATTAATCCATTTCCCAAATGTCCATGAGCAGCAGGCACTGAACAAGAGATGATAAATAAAAGTTTCTATCGATGGACCAAATTTAGTTATGTATTAAAATACTTTACACATATGGACAAGTTAAATGTTCCTCTTTTTTGAGAAACTAAGGCACAAACAGATTTAAAAAAATTAAACAAACAGCAAAATGTGAATGAAAGCCCAGATTTCCTGATTTTCATCCCATTAGTCATTCAATGCATTAAGTCAGAACAGCCAGACAGAATTCTGATCTGGCTCTTAAATATTAATACATATGCAGAAGCATTTGAAATTTTCAGGCCTTTTAATAAATTTGAATAAAAACGTAGCATAAGAGATCTACCTTTTATAGTGATACCCCTGATACTGCTCTCTGGTACAGATCACATTTGAGAATTTCTATCAGCATTATGTCAAATGAACAAACAGTAAGAGGGACATTTTAAGCAGTGCACACCATGCTGTGTGGCTTTTAAGCCATGATTTACCTCTTCATTCTTCATGGTCCCAAATTAATAATTTCAGTACTGAGAAATGTTGGCAAATGCTTAATGAACTGCATTATAACACTGCAGATGCAATGTGCACACGTGCACACACAGACACAAAGCTGAGACCCATGCCAATTTCCAGATGAAGAACTATCAGCTTGATGAACTCACACTAATACAGAAGCTGCACGTGCTCTGGATGCTTCCAGGTATCTGAGATCAAGACATACTTTAACCAGGTCTTTACAATGCCATTTTAATTTTTTTTCCCACTGAATGGTGAACAAAACAGATGGGTCAGGCAAGTGAGTGACTGCTGCTGATTCTAGCTTCATTTGTCGTTGAAAGACCCAACTATCTGAACTTTGTGCAGAACTGTGAGAAATGTGGACGGCTGCTTCTGTGTGGGAAGGACTTATTGGTCCCAGTTTGTACCAGACCAACAGATGTTTGACTGTTTTCTTTATACTGATTCTGTGAACCTCTGCCATTTTGAGAAACAGAATGTAACAGACAAGACAACACTGAGACTTTTGAATCATGGACACTCCAAATGTCCAGCTTTCAAAAGGATTAATGATAAACACAAAGCCCACCTGCTGTATCTTGCACATAGGCATTGCATATTCTAAAAATCTTGGCTAAAGGGTAATAGACATAGGAAATCTAAGAAACCTTTTTCATGTTTGCCTGTTGTTGCAAGTGCATATAAAATTTTATTCCTTTATGGCCAATTAATATGCAAATAGCAGCTGAATGTGGGTCCTAGTCATCCTTTCTAACACTACATTTGGTTTTATAGCTGTATGAAAAGCAGTTAGCTGCTGTACTTTTAAAATTCTCTTAACCTAACACAACTCTAAGACACTGAGAAAAATTTTAGGAAATAGATAGGTCTCAATTACTGATAGAATGGGATAAGATGTCACCAGAAAAGTTGCAAAAAATGTCAGTTTTGGGAGAAGGGGTCTTCCAAAATCAAATCATGACATTTGAAGCCATAACAGAAATATCTGGAAATAAATAATTTTCAGTCCAAAGATCCAAATCTGTACTATTTTTTTTCACTTGAATTTTACTGATCTCTTTTATACCAAATTACCATTCAGCATGTTACAGGAAGCTCCCATGAAGAGAGATCCTGGACCATTACGTCTCTATCAACCAAGTTTAGCATGAGCTGAGATAGAGCAGGGCATGGTGCACTTTGTGCAAAGCAAAGCAGTCATGTGGAGTACCAGCTTAGCTGCATGAATTGTCCAGGCCATCTTGGGAAGAAGGAAAGGAAGTCAGAAATCCACACAACAGTTTCATCTCCACTTCTGCATTTACCAGAAGTATGATATACAACTTTAAGTACGTCAGTCAAATCCAGTCTTTTTTTTCACTGGCCCTTATGAAAAAGAAATTTTCCTGCTGAGTAATTCTTGACATTGCTGAAGCTCCTAGTTGAACCTGTTGTTCCTTGCAGAAAGACAAAAAGCAATATTTGGTCCACAAAGAGCCTCGACAGTATGATCCTTTGTTTAAGCTGTTTATTCTCTGCTTTCTGACTTCAGAGAAGCAGCAAAATCTCAGAAGTTTCCTATACAGGAAAGTCTGCTCTCTTCTCTCAACTTGGCAGCTCTCTAACAGGCCTGGGTGGCTACACAAAAAATGACCAGATCAAGACAATCAGTAACCCCAGCTGTTCCCTCACTGTCAGCAGGAGCCTGACATGTCTCACCCCAGGATGCCCCTTGGAGATTAAAAGTTCAGACTTTTGTGGATGTCATAAACAAAGGAAAAACTTAAATTTAAAGATCACTGAAGTAAAAAATACATGGAGGAATCAGCTGTGTTGGGGGTTTTGAAATAAGAGATATTTTATACAGATATGCCAGTTAAGACTGGGACCAGCCCCGCAGGACAAACAGTTTTTTCATCCTACAGGGAGATCTCCCCACATGTAACACATGAAAGAGTATTCCCAAATGTGCTTTATGCTGACCCTTCTGGTGAAAAGAAATACCCAGCTGTATTTCACATGTTTTTAAGAAAACTCAGTGTGAGTTGGAAGTGGGACTGACAGGACATGGTGGGATGCAGCCATAGCTGACACCTCCCTGTGGTGTGGGGTGTCCCGAGGCAGCAGGGGTTGGCAGCCTGGGCTGATCCCACTGCCCCAGACAGAGGCAGGATACCGGGGACACCAGGAGCAGCCCTGGCTCAGGAAGACCCATGGCTGAGCAGAGCAGGGCTGTGGCATCACGGGGACAAGGGCTGACAGCCCAGGGGGCTGACATGGGCTGTTGGTGGGATGAGTGAGACCACAAATTGGGTAGGCTGGGGCCTGTAAGGCCTATTAATGCTCTGACAAAGAGCTCCTCATCCATGTTTTCCTGTTGCTGAATTCAGCAGTCCATGTTTGGGAGCAGGACATGCAGGGCAGTGTGTGCTTTACTGAGAGTTCAGACACTGGGACCCTGAATCTGGGTCAATCAGAGCTCCATCCCACTCTCTCCTGTATCAGGCAAATATGCAGTTCAAGTTCAAATCATGGTAACAACAAAAGCAACTGAGTTGGGATCTCAACAAGGTCACTGAAATATCCAAAACAAGGTCTGTGGGGGATACCACAGAGGCAGTTACTAGGTAATGTCCATCAAATACATTGGTGCCTTCCTCACGGCAAGGGGATTTCCACCTTGTCATTACCCTTGTCCAAGGGCAGGACAAACCTACCATGCTGTAGCTAATGGATAGTTTCAAATTCTTAGACTTTAAAATTTAATGAACCACCTACTCTTTCACAACAGTAATTGTTTTCCACATACTGCTTATTCATAAAATATGTATCTAATCCTGACTCTTCACTTCCTATTTACTCTAGTGAACAGATCCTCTGTTCTGCACAGGCAGTCCTGTCACCATGCTTTAAGTCTGGGGACATGTGCAAAAAGCTTTGTACAATAATTATGTAAAGTTAGTGGGGTAGAAGGGAATGTTATCATTATCTTTTGCATTAGAGGATGTGAGGAGAATATAAATAAATCCAGACACTGCAAAAGCTTTGCTGCAAGCTAGGCGATTAAAGTATTTCAGATTCCCACAAGTCTATTTAAAGCAACTTAAATCTTTTTGATGGCCAGTAGTTCACTCCAGCCTAGCTGCTTGCACTGGCTAAGCTTCCTTAACACAGTGCACAAAGTGCACAGGAAAATGGCTTCAGCTCCTGATGCTCATTAATACAGATGAGACATTGGGTTATGGACAGGTCTTCAGAAAATGTTCTAGGCTACTTTTGTTTACTTTAGAAATACACAGGTTCCCTTATAAGGCTTAGTACTGTTTCACAGGCTCATATACTTCAGCCTTCACCCATATTGGTAAGAATTCCACACTCAGAGCTGCAGCAGGTCAGAAGTTGGTTTTGAACAGCTTGTAGAGCTTTGAAACTATTTAACTCTCAGTCAATAAGTACTTCCCAGCATTTGCTGACAATACTAAAAATTACAGCTCTACCACAGCTGGATCGGCCAGGATAGGTGCAGGCTATTTGGGAGGTTATACAGTGCTTTCACTGAGTGCCTGAAGCTGCTCACAGGCACTGAGAAGCAAACTCAGTTTACATGCTGCCAAGGAAGAAGCCTAGTGATAGCAAGAAAGGGGATAGGGAATGGAAGTGGTTGGAAGGGAAAACTATTGTTTGCTTGCATCATTTTAGGCATATCTAAGAAATCAGTAGAGAAAAAATTAGTATCTTGCACTTTACAGCACATTTCTCCCATCACCACTCCATCCCGCCAGGATACAATGCAGACTATAATCAGCCTCAAGCAAAATGAGAAATATAAGAGTCATTAATCTTTTGGGATAAACCTAAGGAAAAAAGATATTATCTTCAGCCCAAAAAACACAGGCATGTTGCCTCAAGAAGTCTGGTCAGTAATTTGTTTGAACATCTCCTGCATGCAGCTTTAGCAGAGGCTGAAGAAGCATGGGAATTCAAGAGGAGGAACAACAACAGTGTTAGAGACTGCAGAGGTACAAACTGGTATCACCCTAGGAAAAGCCTAGAAATTCTAGAAATAAAATTTTGTGACAAAGTACTATTTTAATAAGTTGGAACTAAGAGCAAAGACTAATTCAGAGAAATATTGTTTTGTAGACATTTTTTGTAAATAATCATAATTGCATCAGAGATGTCAGACTCCAGTAAGTTACAAAAATATTTATAATGCTTGAGAGCTCTACACTTCCAAATGATTCCAGTGCACTCTATAAATTCACAAGTAACTTCATCTAACTAGTATGTTGCTCCCACAGAGATGAAAAGCAGCAACCCATTCAATAGCTCACATTGCCACTCCACAAGGCATTACATGGTAGGGAAAACAACACTGTGATCTGTTGAAATAGTGGGAAGTGCAGACAAGCAGGACAGAATTAGAGAAGGTAGAAATGGGCCCATGCATCAAGCTAATGCTCTGTTCAAAGGGAAGGAGATGTAGTCTTCATGCTCATCTGGAGCCTGCCATTACTGACCTCAGCATTCTGGTGTCCTGTGGAGTATATTCTCCAGTAATCTGGGGAATTGGTACTACACTGATAAGAGAAAGAAGCCACAACATTCGTAAGTCTTAGCAGTATCCTAGATTTTCTTTAACTACACCTTAATCAAATGCTAAGCATACCTGACCTTGTCTATCTAGTGATATCTAACAAGAATCCAGAGCCAGCAAGCCTGTTTCAGCCCACCTAATTCATTCTGAAGACAATAGGAAAAGCCAAGTAAACAGTTATAATTTTAATGTGGATAGTGTAGGCTTTTTATACTGATTTACAAAAGAGGAAAAAAAATTGATTCCATTTTCAAATATTAAAGTGTGAAAGACAAAATACTGGGGAGTAACATTTTCCCACAACAAATAAAACTAAGGTATTGGATATTAATACCACCTTGAACATATCAAGATGCCAGGTACTAACTGTCCTTACTGGGGGAGATTTTTTAGCATTTCCTTTACAGGGTGGAGTGTTGGGCCTTTAACAGTGAAAACAATTATTAGACCTTTTCCCCCAACTAAATGTTTTTGTTTAAGAAGAGAAGAGTCAAGCTCTTCTTGTGATGCCAAGTAATAGGAGGAAAGGCAGCAGCAGAAACTGATGCACAAGATGTTCCTGAACCTGAAGAAAAACTTTGCTGTGCAGGTGACCAAACACTGGAACAGGTTGCCTAGAGAGGCTGTGGAGTCTCCCTCACTGGAGATATTCCAGAAGAGTCTGGATGCAATCCTGTGCTGTCTGCTCTAGGACGACTCTGCTTGAGCAGGGAGGTTGGACCCTACCTTCCAACCCGACCCATTCTGTGATATGCTGACAACAGGCAACACAAAAACCCAAAGTGGTTTAAAACAAAACTAAAGCAAGTCCTTTCACTTGCTCAGCATAATTTCCTCAGCATTTTTGATTAAAAACCAGGAAATGCGCAATAGAGTAAAAAACTAATTTCTAACTTATAAACGAGTTTTCTTCCTTGTTTTTGCATTTGTGTCAAAAATAACTGGAGGACAAAATATTTTCAACGTTTTTCACTTTCTTACTTCCTGTCTCTTTAAATGCTCTGTCAAAATTGTTTCAGATGTGTGTTGCAAAGAAAATCTAAAGAATAAATTTTTATTTTATTTATACTCTCATAATTTTTCTTCCTTCCTTTCAACTGCAGTCCTTACCAGCTTTTATTATACATAAAAAAGAATGAAAAACTTGGAGACAGGCTTTGTGGTGAAAAGTCTCGCACTGCTTTCTAAAGTGATCAAGGCTAATCATCTAACAGCTACAAACTGAAAAAAAATCAGCTCTAGAGATTCTAAAGCGAGGGAAAGCCAACCAAGTCAGATAATCCTAAGAGATTTTGTTCTTTCAAGTAACAAAATCCATTTGAAACATTCTTATTTCTTTCCCTGTGAAATTTAGTGATAACTAAGGGGGTACAGGGTTTATACACAAATCATGAAGGATATTTTTGAGGTCAGTCACTACTTCTTGTTCCTTTCCCTTTCCACATGAGAGCAATGAATCTGGCATCAAGTTGAGTAGCAGCAATGGGCATCAGATTTAAAACTCACTATATGGACCTTTTCAAGTACAAGCAGACTGAAGTTTGTGAACAAGGAGCTGGTACATCTCAGTCATACAATTAAGTATCTGTAGGCTTAATAGAACTGTTATGGTTTCATCACGTACCTCTTGCACAGCCTGGGGGACTTTATTTTGAGGAGCTCTATCCATGATGAATAATATAGATGCATGTCAGGAAGAGCCAGAATGTACACTGTTCATGTTTTCTGCAGCTGATTTTCAATAGCCAGTGGAGACCCATACTCCAACATTTTTATTAGAAATATTATTACATGGCATATTCTACCCATTATGTTTAATCTAACCATGCCTAAACTCTTTGCCTTCACTTTGCTAATCTTCAGTTACAGTCCAGGGATATCAGAGTACCATCACAATTAGTTCAAAGTGCCCACTCAGAGTGTGGAGACTGTTTGGAGCCAGAGAAGAGCATTTCAGTATCAGCACAATGCAGGTTTTGGCAGAGGCACACAGAAAATTTGACAGCATTGCACTAAACAGTATTAGCAGCCATAGCTAAACTCTCCTAGAAAATAATCAAGCATAACTAAGAGCAAAGTCAATAATCTACAAAATCAGAAATTTATCAAGAGCAGTGGAACCTTGAATTACTTAAATCAATACTCACAGAACCAGATGACTCTGACCAGCTTCAGCATAAGCTCTAGACACTGACCTAGAACAAAACTCAGGCATAATGAATGTTTTCAGTAATGTAATATCTTCCAAGTTTATGTAATCGTCCTTTTCATTTCCTTCAATACCTTGCTCTCTATGCTCACATTTCTCTCATGTTAATCCCCAATTTAGCTTTGCTTCCACAATGTGTAACCCTGGCAATCAGACAGAATTTTTCTGCATGCAGCCTTGGTATTGTCTTAAGCACTTACAGTGTAACAACTTTCATATCTAAATATATTTTTTATAGCTAAGTATTTTAACACATAGTAGGATTGGGCTGCAGTATAATAAAAAAAGACCAACCAGTCCGAGGTAGCTCAGAAAAGTAAATACACTACAGCCAGGGAAATGCAAAAGGCTTCAAACTTCTTCCTGTATTTATTTTTTAATTTGGTCTTTCAATCTTTTTCTGATTATCTGCAAGATTTTTTTCAGCTGAGATGCCAACTGTTCTAAGAAACTCATCTGAGTCCCATCTGGGCTAAACTATAAGGCAGTCTGATATTTTCAGCTGCTTTGAGCAGTGAGCTGACACAGCTGGTTTAAAGGTCAGAGTTAAGACACACCACATCATGAGCTGTGTCGCATGTCAGTCTGCCTCAAGTGCATCTGCAAAGCTGAGTGCCTGAATAAAAACCAAATGCCCCCAGAAGTGACTGTATCTATCATAACATGAGGCACAGAATCACAGAATCATCGGGGTTGGAAGAGACCTTCAAGATCATGGAGTCCAACATCAACTCAACACCACCACCATCGCACCCAAGCCGTGTCCCCAAGTCCAACTGTTAAGACATCACCCAAGTGCAGGCAGCAAATTTCTGCCACTGGGAACCACCTCCTGTGTCCTAACAGGAAGGACCATCCTGAAAAGCACCAATTTCTTTGTGTTTTTCTTGAAATCCAACATTTTGGAGCCCTTGGCAGCTGACAGTCACTCTTACACAGCTGGAAAGCCCATGGCTTTGAGCCATGACCCTGAGGCCACCAAGCTCCAGAAGGACCTACTGGACATCCCCAGCTCACTGCACCAGACATGGTACCTGCTCCTGGAGCTCCAGGAACTGCTGCACTCGTTCCTCCTCGGAGCTGCCCAATGAGCTGTCGCTGTCAGAGGAGCTGTCACTGTGCTGCCGCTGGATGAAGGGCAGCCACCTTGGTGGGAGGCAGGACTGCCACAGGAGAAGAGGCAGGAATCGCAGGTTCCTCTGTGTTGGGGTTTTGGGGAGTTCCCCTTCTGTTTTGTTCTTTCTTTTCTCTCTTAGAGAATTTTCCCCATAGCGTTGCCAGGACAATAAATTGCCGGTGCTTAAGCCAAAACAAAAGGAGAGAGGGTGGGGGCTCGATGGGACTACTGGTTCTTTTCACCTGGTTTTGGGTACAGTCAGGGCTGTTGGTGCTAGCCGGGCTCGGACGCAGTTCGTCAGAACCTTTCTGCTTTTCGGCCGTTTTCTTCCTTCTACCTGAGAAACCCCGGGATTCCTGCTGCAGCTCCTGATACATCTTGTCTGCCACCTGGGATCTGTGCTCGCCTCTGCTGTTCCAGCTTGCTGTTCCCGAGGGTCCGGCCGGACACCTGGGATCAGCTACCCGGAGGGTCTGTGAAGCTCTTTCATCCATTTCCCCTCCCCGGGACCCCGGGCCTGCCGGCTGTGAGCGCAACTGCACCAGAGGGGAAAGTGCCCACGGCCTGCGGCTGAGAGACACTGGTATTGGGTCTGTGGTTCTGTCTCCTGCTACTGCCGGAGCTACTGTTGTTGGTTTGCCTTGTTATATGTATTAGTAAAGAACTGTTATTCCTAACCCTATCTTTGCCTGAAAGCCCCTTAATTTCAAAATTATAATAATTCGGAGGGAAGGGGGTTGCATTTTTCCATTCCAGGGGAGGCTCCTGCCCTCCTGCACAGACACCTGTCTTTTCAAACCAAGACACTCTGGCTCATCCAGCATCTTAGCAAACACATCCTGTTCTGGAATGCCTGTTAGAATTGCAGGAAGCTATGTACCATCACCTCATCAAGCTGACTGAGAACATCTCTTCTATATTTTTAGAGATACAAGCCACAGCGTATAACTAATCTGAGAATTAGCAGAACTGAACATCATTAACACTTACTGCTCACATCTCAGTCATGCAAGTATTTTCAGTTGTTAAGTTAGGTTCCTTTTAACTAATGCTAGACACATAATATATTCCCTGTGGGGAGTATTGCGTGTTTTGGAAGTATTTATTTTTTATCAAACAACTGATTCTCTGTGAGAAAAACATCTTTTGCTTTCTGTCAGTCATACAGTGTTCTCCTGACAGTCTGAGGTATCTGTATAAACCAATATACTCGGTCTGGCTTTATCAACTCTCCATATGGCTATAAGCTTACTTAGGTTTGCTACTCTATACTTCTGATTACATCAGAAGAGCTCAGCATTTGGCTCATGTACTGTGTACAGCCTGAAAGAAGAACTAGCCCACTGGAGCCTGCTCAGAGTGCACTGCCCATGGCCCTTAGCACCATCCTGCCCTGCCAAGCTGCACAGCACAAGTGCCCATATATATTTCATTTTCTTCCATCACTGCCAGGACTGAGGTAGTGTCAGCAGAGTCAGTGGTGTTCACCTCCCCGCAGTCACCAAAATGAGCCATAGTATCTGCTCTTCCAAGAAGACTGGATCCAGCTGGATCACGTAATTCATTTGGAAGAGATGAGAGCTGTGCCTCAGTGTCTGCTGTGAAATCTGAGAAAACTGATGGACTATTGGTGACAGCATAATGCTGCCCTAGCAGGAAAATGAAGACAGCCTGCCAAACTCTACTGATTTGCTAATGATGCTTATCTGTTGTAACCATCCGGAGAATTGGAAGTGGCAGAGTGGCGAGAAGAAAATCCTCAGGGAAATCAGTCTCAGACAAACTTCTGGAATTAGCCAAAGGAATAGGAAGGCTCTAATTTGTAGAAGACACTTATTAGAGTTACAAGTTCTCAGAAATGAGACAGCAAAACTTACAGGTGATTATTGCAGGTTTTGGCCATGGGCTGTCTTTAGAGCTGTACATCTCATGTACTATATCTACTGGCAAAATGGTTTGAATTTAAAAGAGCTTTAATAAAGATGTGCAAAACCTAATGAAACTTCCAATCTTTGAAAGATGTGATTATTAATCAGGGTATCTGTGAAGGTGAGGGTACAGATGTTCTGTGGGAGGATGACCTTAACCCAGCTGGGGAGTCAGCGCAGCTCTCAGGGCTGAGGACAGCTGGACTGTGGGGCTCCACACACCCAAAGGAAAGCAAATGAGCAAACACTCTGCCATGCCAAATTAAGACACAGGGTCCATTGTGGTTTAGAGCCCGAGACTGCTTCATCACTTCAGTTAAATTCAGAACTAGAGTGAACCTCGAGAATAGCAATCTAACACAGATTATAACATTAGAGTTACAGTCTATCCAAATGAGGCAATAAAGAATATCAGGAAAGAATTCTGCAGATAATTAATATGTAAAAATCAGATATACATCTACTGAGCCTAAGCTCTACTCTTTCCAAAGAAATCATCTCCCATTATTTTGACAGTTCTCTCTCTCTGATTTGTTCTTAGTTTGACTTTCTTACATGAGAAAATTCCTCACCTTAGCTAGAAACAAAAAACCTGAGCTGTCCAGAAAAAGGGTATACAGTTCACGTATAAACCCGGCCTGGCAGATTATCAGGGATAACTAGGGCATACAGAAGAGGTTTTACAGTTACGCCATCTGGTGCCACAGTCCTAATGATCTGCATTCCCCATGGAAATGCCTTAGGGCAGAATGATTGTTCCTTGATATGGATCTCCCACATGCAATTTTATCCTGCAGAAGGCAAGAAGGGCTTTCTCTGCCAGATATCTATTGTCAGTAAGTCTTCAATAGCATTGCTGTAATGGAGCATTATCTGATGTTCTGGTCACATTAGACATATTCAGACTGTTTTTATTTCCTCTTTCCCCTGTTCCTGTGGATGTTGTACATTTTTGAAGCACTGGTATTAAAATACCAGTTGACTGCAAAAAGTTTGATGAAATCTTATTTTAGTCTTGCATGCAGTCTGTCAAAATCCACATTCTTCTGAAATGGGATGATTTGCTACGATTTCTCTTTTATAAAATAAAATTGGAAAAAAGATTCAGACAGTACTGAAATACTCTTTTGCCATTTTTGGAATAGAATATAGCAATGTTCTATATTGAAAGAATCACAGGTTATTCCTCTGCAGAGGAGAGATAAGATATATTGTAAATGCTCTATATCAAGAACATCAATAGCTTACTAATGGCCTGAAAATCAAAAATTAACTGTTTAAAAATGGAAGCACAAATGCTCACTGAACATAAAGTGATTTGAAGATAACATCAGAAAATCTGAGGCATAAAATGAGATGTAACCAGCAACAGACATAAAAGAAAGTGAAAAAAGCTTTTATAAATACAGTCAGAATAAAAGACCGAGAACATTTCACTGGTCTTAAGCAGGAATGGTGAAAAATTTATGAAGGAATGTAAAAGGACAAAGTGTTCAGTTCCTGAGCCTTCATAGAAAGAGTATCTGTGATCAGATTCTTAACACATTTCAGTGGTGTGGAACACCAGCTAGAATTAGGAGAGAACAGATAGCAGATATTTAGTTGCGACACGTGCACGACAATGGAGCCTGCTGAATCCATCTTGGAAGACTAAGAAATAATTGAAACAGTCTGAACTACTTTGAGGACACACAGACGACTGACAAGAACAACAATAGTGCTCTCCCACAGAAAGGAAAAAGATGGAAAATTGTAGGCTAATCAGTCCAATACCTGGAATGACACCACAACAAAATGTGAAACAATCTGTGTATCAGCATCTAGAGACATAAACATGGGAAGAAACAGCCAGTTTGTATTTATCAAAATAAAGTGTGTTAAACCAAGATAAGTTCTTTCCAAGTGAATAACTTGGCTTTTCAGAACAATTTGCCTTTTTGGGTGGAAGAAGGTAAGTAGAGCAAATGCATGTTCAGTTTATTGAAGTTGTGGCAGTCTCAAACAACCTTCTCCACAAACAAGCTCAGGGAATATGGCTTTATTATAACACCATAAAATAAGCCCGCCAGCTGTGGAAAAGACCAGCTTCAGGAATAGTCAATATTATTCTCAATTCCAGTTTGAAATACTGAAATCCTTGTTCTCAGCACACCTGTAATGGGAAGGGGGTGATTCCTGCCAGCAGCGAGAGCAGCCCTGTGCGGAGGCAGTGTGCCAGACCTTATCTGCGCTTATTACTGGACCAAACAGCAAAGCTCGAGGCAGAGGGCTCATCTGGAAGCAGTAAGACATCTCTGCAGAGAGCAGCCACTAAGCCAGTTCTCTGCCTGTGCAGAGATGGTGTCAGGGCAGAGCGAAGTAGCCACGACTGAGTTGCAGGGACCCTGACTGTCAGTGCAAACAGCAGTTTTATCCCCATCTGTAAACCAAACTACTCCTAGGAAATAGTGATTTGTATTGTGCTGCATCACAGTGGCATCTGGCTGTGCTTGAGTTTCTCTTCCGTGGTACCCTTTGGCCTGAAGATCCTATGACTCTGGCAGGTGGGAAAAAATGCCTCTTCCAGAGGGCACCTCAAAAAGCATCTTCTTCAACACGTCAGTAGAAAGGAAGGACACAAATACCTGTCTCGTGTCCTTGAGGTACAGCAAACAAATTCAATCTGGTTGTACCAGCCCTGTGATGAATGTCTGGTAACATTTAGTCCCAGATGGCAGAGGCACATGCCCATGTAAGTTCACCCAGCTGGTCTTTACAGTTTAGGATTTGAAGTAGCTGCAATTTCATCAAAATATTCATGAATTCACAAACTGTACAAAAATATATTTACACAAATACACAGTGACTGAGTTGATACTTTCAGGTCATTACCTACCAGTCCAAAATTTTGATATATATGAAATTACCACAAAATAGATCACTTGAGAAGGATGAAGGGATTTTTTGAATACACAACATGCATTATTTTGCATGTGTATATTTGTTTAAAAATATATGTACATTTGTTTACCCAGAATATCAGTAAGTTACTTATTATATTCCTAGGTTAGAGATCTTTATCAACTGACATACACGAACTGCAATTATCTGAGCAATTGAGGCATACATGCAGTTCCCTATAGTAACTTCAGCTGACAGGCTGCCATAGTTAATTGGATCACATTGGATTGGCTCACATGTGCCTAAGCCCGGCATTACATCTGGATATAGTTCACTATATTTTTATGTATCTTTCTTAGACTTTTCTAAGCTTCTTTATTAATATAAAATAATAGTCTTTTAATAATAAAAGCAGTTAAGACTGTTTCTTTTCTCCTCTTTAAAAACATGAGATCAAACTGTAGGTTCTATTCTTACCATGAAGTAAAACTACATCCTTAATAATAAATATTCTGTGACTAAAATGCTTTTTTTCCTATCAGCTTTCTTATGGGTCATTTTCTTTCAATAAGCAAGGTCAGGGACAGCTACTAGACTATGCAAGAGTCATCTCTCCCTCAGGAGGGTTTTAAATTATAACTTACCTTATCGGATCTAGCTTCAAGTAGAAACTGATCTACAGGTTCTGCCTGGGGCCTTTGTGGAGTCCCAGAAATTAGGTTATTAGCAAGAGTCACCTACGGTCTTGTCTACAGGGGATACTCTAAAAAGGGGCAAGATTTCATCCAAAAGCAAACAACACAAAGGCAGAATGCCTGTAATTAACAATAAGTTAAGACAAAAGTGTAATGGCAGATACTTTCCTCAAGTCCTGTGTGCAGTTTTGGACATCACAAAACAAGAAAGACATTAAGTTATTAGATAGCATCCAAAGGAGGGCCATGAGGATGGTGAAGGACCTTGAGGGGTTGCCATGTGAAGAGCAGCTGAGGTCACTTGGTCTGCTCAGCCTGGAGAAGAGGAGACTGAGGAGAGACCTCATTGCAGTTACAACTTCCCCATGAGGGGAAAAAGAGGGGCAGACACTGACCTGTTCTCTGTGGTGGTGACCAGTGAAGGACTCAAGGAAACAGCATGAAACTCAGCTGGGGGAAGTTTAGGTTGGATATCAGGAAAAAGCTTTTTCCCCAGAGGGTGGCTGGGCACTGGAACAGGCTCCCCAGGGAAGTGGTCACAGCACCAGCCTGACAGAGTTCAAGAAGTGTTTGGACAATGCTCTCAGGCACATGGTGTGACTTTTGGGGTGTCCTGCACGGGGCCAGGAGCTGGACTCGAGAGTCCTGATGGGTCTCTTCCAACTCAGCATATTCTATGATTCAAAATTCCCATGTCAAAGAGCAAGTGTTCCGACATCTTTGGCTTCTTAGATTCCTGCTCTCAGCTTGATGAGGGTGAAAAGCAGGGAAAGGAATAATCTTCACCATGGGTCCAAACTACAGCCAATATTCACTGCATTTGAGCAAGATGTTGTACGGAACTTACTTCTGCATCCCCCATCAAAGCAGTACCACCTACATTACCAAAACAACTTTACATAAAATATAACTTGTTCTGTGGGGCTCAGAGGGGAAGAATAATGATGACAGGAGTCTAAAATTTCTATGCCAGGTTATTGTCCAGCCAAAGCAGTTCTCAGATAGAAAGGAACTGCACCAGAAGAGGCAGTAGCTCAGCAGAAAGATATTAGAAAGCAGTCAAGAGGTCAAGGGAAAAGGGAAAAACGAGGCTCTGGATTTGTCCACTTCTAGCATTCTTCTCTGGTGTCTTCTCCCTCATTTGTTGATAGCAATGACAGAAGTGCTAATGCAAAAGCAGTTTGTGAGTGCTTGTAGCACAGGCTAAGTTGATAAAGGTGACAGGTAGCTTTTTTCCACTGTGCTGTGT